>WYDI02008271.1:0-10224 GCA_009867235.2 Psittacus erithacus | reverse complement strand
TGCCAGCACCTCAGCACCCTCACAGGGAAGAGCTTCTGCCTAAGAGCTCATCTCAGTCTCCCCTCTGGCAGGTTAAAAAAAAACCTCTAAAGAAACTTGGAACCAAAATACCTAGCTTTCCACAAGCTCTTGGTGTAATACAACAAAACAAGCCAATGGAGGCCCTACTTTCTCCAAAGGGAAGGATTTGGGACGCCCCAGTACTATGGAGAAGCACTAGATGGCACTCCTCGAGACAGCCTGAGCCAGTGGCTCTATGATGAAGCAGCCTAATCTCTGGACCTAGGCCATGGCTGATTCTCGAGGTAGCTCCTGGGTGCATCTTCTGAGCGCAACAACACCATTAACTTCCCATCCTATTTTCTTTCCTAGGATGCAGGTTTCCTGCATGCAGTGCCCCAAAGCCATCAGAGCCGTGTCATCAGGAGCTGAAGCCTGGTATCCTACAGACCTGCCTCTGCACATCCTTCTCTTCCACCACATCCTGTTTCAATATTCTTGACCCACCACAATTCCCATGACATCAACACCACGGAAACTCGGGGCTCTCCAGGCTTCAGTGATGCCCATGACACCCTCTAAACCCTTTTCTCCTTCTACATATGTGCCAGGTTTTCCTTCTCCAGCAACACCAATCATACTTTGTTTCAATCATACATGAAATGATCCTGAGCTGAGAGATGCTTTTATGCACAGAAGTCCATAAAACTCCTATCTTGAACTGACAAATTTTCACACATGGAAGTATTTATCACACCAGAGCCCCACAGACTAATGAAATTCCTACCATTAGTAAAGCTGGAGGACAGCATCCCCACTGCAGAGCAGATCAGACGTTCATCTAATAACCACAAAACTAAGCGCTGCATCGGTGGCTCTAAATTACTTTCAGTAAAGATAAATCTTGGATCCTTATCGAATAAAGAGATGCTTCTGGTGGCCTAATCCAGCAGCTGGAAAGATGAGGGAAGCAGAATGTCCTGGTTGAGTCTGGCTTTATGACCAGAGGCTGCTTCCAATGAAACATTAAAAAGGAGGAATCTTCCCTGCCATGCAACTGAACATAAAGCACATTCTTGAGCAAGCTTCAAAAGTTTTAATCATCCACTCAACGTGGGTACAGAGTAACTTAGATTTGGCAAACCATAAGCTGTGCTTGGAACCCAAAATCCACCCTGTAGAGCCAAAGGAATGCTGGGCCTCGGAGGGATGGTTCACTCTTCAGAACAAGATAAAGTATTAAATTTCTGCTAAATCTCAAGCAATAAAACGAAATGTTGAGGGCAGGGAATGAAAAGGCTGATGTGTAATTGCTTTGTGCAATTTGTGTTTCATTTACTTGAGAGGGGCCACTTCATAGTTTATCAATAGCAGGTGGTGTCACAGCCAGATACTCACGGTCCCAGAACTTGGATATGATTTATCCTGTGAAATCTGTACAAGAACCAGGACAAAGCTCTCAATATCTTTGATAATAAATTCTTTCAGCAGGTAGAACCAGATCCTGCAACAAGCTTTCTTAAAGGACTACAATAAAGAAACAGTAAGCCAGAAGCCATAAACCCATTATAAATGTACAGTGCTAAATGGTGAGTTAATTATTACTCACTGACACCTGAGACCCCTGGACACAGCAATAGCCACCACACTCAGGACCAAGATGACCACAGGCATGCTGCAAGGAATTCTGCCCAAGATGCTTTTATGGGAGCATGCTTTGGCTAAAAATCAACTATCCCCATGGCACCTGCCTGTTGCCATTCTGGCATGTGCTCTCATAGCACACACCAGACATGTTATGATCTCTTAGTTCCATGACAAACCCCATCTCCTGCTTTTGATGGTGCTTACTCTTCCCCAAGCCCAAACTGCAGAACAGAAGCACAAGGTCTGGCGTTACTGGGCTTGAATTTACTGGCTGGCAAAGGAGGAATCATGGTCAAGAAACTGGGGCTTAGAAGTGGCAATGAGATACACAGACAACTCCTCTTGGAGCCATGGGCGAAGAAGGGCCAGTGGAAGTTTCCCCTACAAACAAGTACATCAAGTCTAATGCTCTACTGAAATCCAAAGCTGACAATGATTTTCCTGCTCTGTGTACCCACCTGGCTTCAGACAGGCAGAATCTTCCTCTCCCTGCCTCTCCCACTGACTGTGCAGGCTACTCCACCATGGATAGCTTCTGGTCTTTAGTCCTCATGTGGTGACCTTCCAGAATGACTCCCTGGATCTGAGTCTCTGAGTCCTATGAACATCCACATCTGTACTGGGCAAAACCAGGTACAGAGTCAGGGCATAGGCCTGGGATTGTCTAAGAGTTGCCCAAAGAGATCTCAGAAGTCAGCTCTCCTTGCATAGTATCAGGTGCTGAAATCTCCATACCTTCAGCAACACATGCCCAGGTCTGCTCCAACTACTCTTTGGGATTAAGGTTACGAGGTTATAAGAGGTTATGTTAACAGCAGGAGAAACAAGTCATCATTTCAACCACAGGCAAATCACATAAAGCTTCAAGTCATCATTTCAACCACTGTTCCAGGGTGAAAATCACTGACCAGCTTTTTTGTGGCCTTCAATCCTACACTCCAGCAGCAGTGTCAGATGGCCAAGGAGAGATTATACAAATTTGTAGCTGTTTTACCTCTAAATTACAACTTTTGGAAGAAAAGACTAGGGGAGTAACTGGGCCATTTATCCCAGAGGGACCCTAAACCCAGTTCTGGTACACACAAATGCAGTACCCATAAACCCAGCATGCTGTGGAGCCTCCTTAAACCACACATGAGAATACTTATTAAGGGTCCATGGAGGTTTGTTTTTCCCAGTGTGAAAAGTCCTATAGGAGAGGTCAGGGCTTGCTACTGTGCAGAGGTTTGGATGCTCCAGAGCCATGTGAGTACCAGGCCATCATCTCCAACAGGATCTAATACAGAGGTGGACAAAAAGGCTGCATGAAAAGGCATTGTGGTTATTGCTATAGAGTGCTTTTTATGCCATGCACTTCAGGGAATGTCAAAGCATGTCCTATGCAGGACATCTGTGCCAAGATGCAAGGATGAGCTCTATAAGCATGCAACCATTGGGAAAGATGTGACCTAAACAGCCAAAAAGGTGCTGTACACCAGAGACCACCCAGGACAGCTTAGGAAAAAGCCAAACCTTATGTTCCCCATGAAGATCTGGTTAAATGATGGATGCTAACAAAAACTTAAGAGATTTTACCCACTTTCAGCTGTCACCTTCAAGCTACGGCATTAAGCCAGCACCTCAGCAGCACCAAAAAAGCCCAAATCTGGTACAAAGCTGCAAGTTAAGCTCAATGGAGACTCCGTGGAGGCGGAGGAGTCTGCTTGGCCTCCGGAGGAGGGCAGAGCTGTTCCCAGGCATCAATCCAGCCTAAGGGCAGCAACGACCCCCCTGACCCCACTGCCCCCTCTCAGCAAGCAAGGACCACGGGATCCAGCCACAAAGGGCTGCTGCAGAGTCCCTCCAGGAAGCAACAATGCAGCAGCTAACACTCTGTGCTTTAATCATCCCATTTATTTCCGCATTTCCAGTATTTAAGGGGTTGTTTGTTTCCTATTTCATTGCAACATTCTCATTGCTCATCAACCCCCTAACAAGTGAAATCCATCCCAAACCCCAGCTCGCATCCTCACGGCTGCAGCATCACCTCCCAACATACAACCACGCTGGCTGTAACAGACAGCCCTTTGTTCTTCCGCAGAGGAGAGCATGTAACCTATCCTAACCTAAAGGGAACTGTTTCTTTACCGTACAGTGTAAATTGAACTAAAGTGCCAAAGAAACAGTAGGGAATTTCTGAGTGCTCTCCTAAAAATCCCCAGCCAAAAGGACTCTCATATAAGTGACATATAAGATTTCCTAGAAGAGGAAACATCAGAAATCCAGAAGTCAGTAACATCTTAACTAGCAAATTAAACCCATACCAGGCTTGATGCAGAGGCAACCCTGCTAAAGGCCTGTCTTATTGCCCAAAGCAAGGAGTCACAGGAGGAGAGATTCTGAGCCTGGCACGGGCTCCTTGGAGATCTGCTGCAGGCAAATCACATCCAATGAAACCCAGACTTATCGTAGTCAGACAAAACAGGAGATGGTGCTGAGCAAGGAGTAAATATCTGCAAATAAATATCTGCTCCTGAGCTTCAGCTTCTCCCTTGCGCCCTTCAAGCCCTGCAGGCTCCCACTCGTGCTTTCTGAGCCTCTGGGCTGGGTTACTCTCAAGTTACTCTAGCTAGGGAGAAGAGTATGAATTATTGGGTCTTACAGGCTACACATACAAAGAGCCTAAACAGGACAAGGCCATAGATAAAACCTTCACAGATAAAAGCTTCTTGTCACCTTCAGATCTTTTCTGTCAGAAGTAAAAGCCACAAAAAGCCTCCCTGTATCGCTCTTTTCCAGCCCTTCTGACAGCACCTTGTCCTTTGCAGCCATCCCACAAACAAGAAAACATCAACTACCTCTCAGAAGCACTTTCTAGTTGAGAAAGCTCTGTGTTTAATGTCATAACACAAGTGGCTTTTGGGTCCATGCAGCATCGCACCCCATCACACACAGAACTCCCGTCCACCCTCACTCATCAGCTTGATAAACTCATTACAGCATTGAGGAGAGTGATGGGCTGGATGTTAGTCACACTGCTGAGATTTACAGGAGGAATAAAACAAGAGAAAGCAAATCTCCAGTGTTTCAGCAGCTACCCAACCGCAACTGCTGCTGGCCTTTACATCCCCCCAAGGTAATCAGCTAACATTTGTCTCTGGTAGCACACTGGGATCATGTGTGCTGCTGCTGCAGATTTGGCACAGGGAACTGCAAACGGGAGTTATTAAAAGTCCTGTTAGACCCTGCTCGTGGTTAGGAAAATGTACAGCAGGAGCAGCTTGATGAAAATTGCACACAAACATACACAGAGGAATAGCCATGATCAAACATTCTGCAGAAGCAATATATATTAAGAGAAAAAAGCTGCTTTTTGAAGACTTATTTCTGGTCCTGTTTCTTGAGGAAGGTCTAAAGGCAGTTCTCACTGATGACAAATCCATAGAGCACGGTGAAATTCAGACTGGTGGCTTAAAGACTTAAAGGACTGGCTTTTTAAAACTTTGTGTGTACAAGGTTTGGGGAAACCAAGGAATCAACCTGCTGGAACTGCTCGGCACCTCTCACTAGGAGCATCCCAGCAGGATTCAACCAAGAAATGGTGAGCTCCCAGCCCTTTCAACCACCTCCTGCCCTGTGGGGACACAGTGTGAGGACCACTGGCAGGAGGTAAAGGCCATTAGCAGAAGAGCATCCTTTTAGGGACTAAACCAGGGCACCCCAACATGGAGAGGGCTCACCTACTTCCCCACGGAGGGTGTCAAGGTGAACCCTCCCTCAGTGTCTCTTTGACAATCTCTGCAGGACCTTCCCAAGCACCTTCTGGTAGGATCAAGGTTGGGATAAGAACTGCTGGAAGAAGAAGATTCAGGAATGACAGCACCCAAACCCAAGGTCAGCACACAGACCTGCGGTGCAGGAATTCAGGAGGCACTCCCAGGTAAACTTTAATCTCAGCAAGTTACAAAAGCCAGTTGCTCTCTATGTAATAAAACCAAAGCTCAATTAGGAAAGGCAGGTTTGACCGCTTTGGAGAAAACTACCCTTTGGTAACTACATGCTACGTTATCCTTTCACTGCTTTTGGCACAGAAAAGAGGTCACTGCAGATTCCTACCAGCTCCTGCTCTATCCCGTCAATCCCTTGTGCACTCAAGTAGTTCAGGTTCAATGTTCAAAAGGAGGAAGAGGCTGTGAACCATTCATCAGCTCTGCTTATCAACAGAACTAGTGAGCAAGGGCAAAGGGAGACAGCACTGAGCAGGCAACAGCTCAGAGGTCTCAGGATGTGACCATGCTACCTGATCACAGGGCTCTTGTTCTGCATGGCTGGAAATAAATACTCTTTCTGATGATTAAACTTCAAGTGAGTATTCAGCAGTACTACAAAATCATTAATGAATGGCATAAGTTAAGAAACATTCCCAGCCCACTCTTGCTCCTGTTTGGTTTCCACATCTGCGCTGGTGTTCCCAGTCCTTCGGCTGAGCAGAGCAGGGCAGCGTTTCACATCTGCCAAACTGGGTACTGAAAGGCTGCTAAAATTGCAATTAACTCCTTGAATTAAAATATTTGCCTTATTTGCCTCGGGGCCAAGGATAACACATTCAAGCAGATTTCCATTGTGGGCTGCTTGCAAACTGTTAATTGCAACTACTGCCTTAAGGATTTAGCAATCCTTACTCATCTCATGCAGAGCATGGGCCACCTCCTGTGTGGGATTCCACTTCTGCTCCTTAGGCAGATGACAGGAAATTTTATCAAACAAGATGAAAAACTGTTGCAAGGCCCTTGAGCTACCAACAATCCTACACATTCTTTGTTAGACAAGTGGGTATTACAGCTCACTCACATTTAATACTTCAGTAAATGCTCTTTAATTGTACTAGTTGCAGAATGGAATCCGCTCAGCTCCAGCAGTTGCTGGTTCATGTCTCCCCACACTCTCCTCCATGGGCCTGACACCCAGAAGGCCTGACACTTCCTTAACTGGAAGCAGTAATATTCCCAAGAGAAAATGGGGGTGAAATAGGGATGTTGGATACAACTCACCACTGCAAGCAACACTTGGAGAGCCCAGCCTGGAGGAAGACTGGAACTAGCAGCAGGACTCCAGATGGAGAGAGGAGGTGGCTGGTCTCTTCTCCCAGGTAACAAGGGATGGGACAAGAGGAAACGGCCTCAAGCTGCACCAGGGCAGGTTTAGATGGAGCTGAGGAACAATACCTTCCCTAAAGGGTGCTCAGGCATTGGAACAGGCTGCCCAGGGCAGTGCTGGAGTCACCGACCCTGCAAGCGTTCACACACCGTGGAGACGAGGCCTTCAGTGCCATGGGTTAGTGGTGGCCTCGGCAGCGCTGGGCAACGGTTGGACTGGGTGAGCTTAAAGGGCTTTTCCAACCCAGTGGATTCTATGATTCTGTGTTAAGCGGGTTCTTTGAAGAAGATGAGTTCATGGAACAGGGCTCCAAGAAGAGACAAAAACCTTTTCCCTGGGCACATGACTCCCTCATGGCTGCAGGGCAAAGGTGGGCATTCATCCACCTCTGGCGTTGTTAACGCCATGTATTGATTGCAGAGACTGACAAGCTCGTGTTACATTCCAATGGATCCAACATGACACTTCGAAACTCAATATTGTCTCTGTCTAATTGGACAGGATCCAGTTCAATTCTGCCAAACCTCTTGATTAATGCTAAAGCAATAAACCCCCTTTTAGCCATGGAGACGGCCAGACTGAAAAGGGGAAGGGGAAGAATATGATCCTTGGAAAATACAGATAAGTGAATTCATGAATATGAGGAAGAGAAATGCGATTTTTAATACAAATATTTCCATAATGCTTGCAAGGGCAACAATTCACATCTCCTACTTTTCCATGTAAATTGGTCAAGAGGTAAAAGCCTCTCGTGAGCCCCTAGAGCAGTCACAGCTTTTTCCCTGGAATGTGGTTATGGAAAAGTTATTTCTTTGTCTTTACTTATTTGGACATAGACTAGAAAACCTGGTTACAAAACTGCTTCACTCGAAATCCCATGAAGTGGAAGAAATGGGTCTGAACTGCAGATGGGAACACTCCTAATTTTGAGAAGAGAAACCAGCATCCCCACATCTGAATCCATATGAGAATTTCATAGCTTAAATCAAATTAAAATAAGAGGAATGGTTGCCTTGTTTTAAATTGGTGGGGGAAAAAGCTCCTTACTGCTTTTATCTATATTTTATCTCAGAAGAGGCTACTTTTTGTTGCAGCACAAATGGCATTGTGTGAGAGATGATGGGATAACTCTATACATGAAAGAAAAGGGCAGCAACTTCAAATGCTTGAAAACACTGATCCTGCCACAGTGTTAATAGAATAAGGCAAAACCCAGTGGCTCTCCTGATCTGTTGAGTGTTTAGGGTTGAAAGAGCTAATCCACACTGAGTTACTCTCCCAGCTTTTATGTATAATACATACCCAAAAAGATAAGCAAATTATATGACATTATATATAATTACAGAAGCTCCTAATTGCACAGCACAGTTTGTAGGCAGCCCGGCAAATGCCGTGCTTTCCAGAACAGCGATTCCTGAAGTGAATACAGTAAATCAGCTTTTGCTTGCCACTGATTTGAAACTTTAACCTATAAATTAAATTAATAAGAGACAAAGGCTTCTTTTGTGCATTTGCAAGCCTGTAGGATTTTACAAATAATAGGACTGGAAAGTGATTTATATGCCAAGATTAAAGGTCAGTTTGGCGCACACGACTTTGGAGGAAAACACCCGAGCAGAGACTTACTATTAACTCATTCGTGCACCATCCTAATGTTGGATTCTTCTTACAGGGTTTGCTGTGAGCACTGAAATAGTTGCAAGACAGAAAAAAACACTGCATTGGAGAAGTACATGGAATTCTTCCTCATCTATAGTAAGGACGGAAATGTACATGGGAATTGTATCCGCCTATCAGCCTCCCATTACTGAAGTTACATTACCCATGTGTTGCAATTCCAATCAAGTATATGTTCAACATGGAAAGTTTGAAAACACAGGGAATTGCATGGAAACAGCATAAATTAAATGTAACAACAGCAGATGGGCAAATAATTCAAACTTCTATCAGTGAATGGAAGGGCTCTACTACTGATGATATCCTGCCAACGGCTGGTGCTTCTCCTGGACACCCCAATATTCTTGTGGGAAATAAAACTTCAACCTGAACTTAAAACTTTTGGTGTACGCAATAATCAATACAGTGTTAACTCGAGACCCACAACAGCTTCTTATGGTTATTCCCATACAAAATTCTTTGGAAGAGACCAGAGGAAGAGGAGGAGGAGATGCACAAACACACCCACCACAGGGAACGCAGCCTCTGCAGTAGAATTTTGTTGTGTGTCTGCTGTTCTGTAGGCAACAAATTCAATATTTTACTTATTAAATTAGGACAGACCTCTCTATTCTGTGAAAATCCATTCATTTAACAGTCAAAGAAGAGATGAAACAGTAGCACTTTTTCATAATGGGATGAAAATGCAATCTGATCTCCAAAGAAGAAAGCAGCAGCTTGTAAAGCAACACCCTATTTGTTTAAACTCTATCTGCAATTAAAAGCATGTAGGTATTTTGCTTTCCCTGGAAAAGCAGATGGTAAGGAGGCAGGCTGCTTTTGGATAATTTAATTGTACGCTGGAGCTCTGCACACACCATTTTGTAGCTGATGCTATATGAAATCAGTGCGTTCCAGTTTCAGTTTTGCTTAGACTCCTGGACTGTGGAGAGCAAACATTATGGAAAAAGAAGAGCATTGGATTTTGGCAGACACCAACAGTTTGCATCATCCCAAAGATCTCCAAAGTAAGGGAGCTGGAATGATGGTTAATCCCTACAAACACTTGAGGAAAGGGGAATGAATGAGAAGCCCAGCTCTTCCTAGGCTGCAACTGACATGTTGCTATATAGGAGACCCAAAAACAGTATTTAATGCCCATGCATGCCACAAAGGATGATAAAAAATGAGAGAATTTAACCATCTGGAGCACACAGGGGTGGGTACACCAGAGTGAGAGCTCTGGGGAAGGTGTCAGAAAGTCCCATGCTGGATGTTGTTGCTGCCCCATTCCAGAAGAGGGTCCTGGTGGACATGGCTGTGAAGCCTGGAGGGCCATGACGCTGCGGTAGAAATAAATAAAGATGCTGCTGACACCGTATTGCAGAGGCCAACTGAGCAATCCTCTTCCATAAAGCAAGAGATAACAGACATGCTCCTTGGATGTGAACCTGCTAGAGCAAGTCCAGAGAAGGGCATGGAGATGCTGCAAGGGCTGGAGCAGCTCTGCTCTGCAGCCAGGCTGAGAGAGCTGGGCTGGTTCCGCCTGGAGAACAGAAGACTCCTTAAGGGGAGACCTTAGAGCAGCTCCAGTGCCTGAAGGGGCTACAGGAAACCTAGAGAGGGGCTTGGACAAGGACCTGCAGGGACAGGCCAAGGGGAATGGCTTTAACCTGCCAGAGGGGAGATTGAGATGAACTCTTTGGCAAAAAAGCTCTTCCCTGTGAGGGTGCTGAGGCGCTGGCACAGGGTGCCCAGAGAAGCTGTGGCTGCCCCATCCCTGGC
>WYDI02008269.1:0-30415 GCA_009867235.2 Psittacus erithacus | reverse complement strand
AAAATCAAAAACACAGCACTGCACCAGCTACTAAGAAGGAGAAAAATGATTGCTACTGCTGAACCCAGGACAGGAAGGTTGACGTATCCTAATTTTCTTCCTGTATAGCAGGGGCTTTCCAGCAGCATCTTCCACATTGATGTGTTTGTTCCTTTTCCTGCTTATCAGTCATAAGGACTGTAACCAATACATCCTATTCACAAGTGGCTTCATTGTACTTGAAAGTTAACTGCCAACTACTCTCCTACAGATTGGAGATAGACCTTGGTCTTTCACCATGTATTTTAATGCAGGAGGTTTTTGTTATGAGCCAGTTCAATGACATCCCATGACATCCACCCACCATTAATCATTTAATTTTAATTCTTTTGTCAACCTCTGATACATATCTGAATCATCATTTTATTGAGCACTGATGGATCCCATACTTCATAATCCTGGCACCAGCCTAACTTCTACTGAATCATACAGACTATTCCTATATTTATTTCCAGGACCAGATACTGAGATGTGCTGTAGAACATTATATAGCACTGAGGTACTTCCCTTAGGATGGTGCATCACAGGTACACCTGCCCAGTGACGTAGGTGGAAAAAAAGGGAGTTGGTAATTCCCTACCCATTGCTTACAGCATATGTTTCATCCTGAGTGCCAATAACATATTGGCCTGTGTCAGTTGTCTCCTTGTTGGAAAAATATTCCTGGGTTCTATGAAAACAGGCAACCCTATGTCAGATCTGGAATTAGGTATGAAAGAAAGTGGATGGTGATATGTTTCTGAAGGCTATGCATGTTGTCTGTGTGGTTCTCAAGCCAACATTGCTAATGAACAACACAGCTACATGAGCGTGTACTGAACTGACAATGAGTTTTGGAACCTTATTGTGTGGGTTTTTTCCCCCCTAGGTATGAAAGAAAGTGGATGGTGATATGTTTCTGAAGGCTACGCATGTTGTCTATGTGGTTCTCAAGCCAACAGCACTAATGAACAACACAGCTACATGTGCATGTACTGAACTGACAATGAGTTTTGGAACCTTATTGTGTGGGTTTTTTCCCCCCTAGGTATGAAAGAAAGTGGATGGTGATATGTTTCTGAAGGCTATGCATGTTGTCTATGTGGTTCTCAAGCCAACAGCACTAATGAATAACGCAGCTACATGTGCGTGTACTGAACTGACAATGAGTTTTGGAACCTTATTGTGTGGGGTTTTTTCCCCCTACTGTTTTTCACATGATTTTACTTTTGGGGTTAGAATTAGATGAGGTCTTTAGAAACATAGTTTAGTGATGGCATTGGCAGTGCTGGGGAATGGCTGGAAGTGATTGTCTTAAAGGTCTTTTCCAACTGAAAGGATTCTATGCGTGCTCTTCTGCTGTAGCAAAGCCATGGTGGTGGTATGCACATTCAGCATCTTCACAAGAACAGTGAGATGCTAAAATATTGTTCATTCACATAAAAACTAGGAACAAACTTACTGAAAAAGTATGAACAGTGTATTATGATGGTCTAAAAGTACCATCCTATAAACCTCAGTTTTCATTAACTAGTACACTCAGCTGTGCAGTAAGTGTCCAACTACAAATTTCTGCTCCTACATACCAAGATTAAAACCTTTCCTTGAAGAAGGTATCTTAATATGGGCAATATAGTCTGGTGATGAATACTAGCGTACTAGTTACTGTGCTGTTATGATGTTATACAGAGTAAAATGATTTATCTGAAACTCTGTTACAGAATCTTTGAGAGAGAAACTAAGATTTTCTTTATCTCAAGCTTTCATGTCTCAATGACCTCCTAGTGTTAAAGCTTTATTTTCTGTTTGTTTTTCATAAAAATGCAAACATCAATGGTCAGTGATACTTATAGGTGAGTTATATAGCACTTTTCACTTATGCCTTATAGATTTTAGATGTAATTTTATTAACATTTCAGCCTCTTTTTTTGCAATCACTCATTTATTTACCAAATTGGCATTATATGGTATTGACTCTGAGGTATTTAAACAATACAAAGTATATCTCAAGCTGAAACATTTATAAGATTCTATTCTAGTTTTATGTGCAGATCAGCAAAGTTTCCTAGTGGAAATAACTAAAATCTTTTGAGTTTATGAGGGAAATGAAGGTAAATCAGGGGTCACAAAGTAAAAAGGGTAGTGAAGAGAGAATTCTGCAGGTGAAGACACTGTTTTGCTGTGGTATTTCCCCCTTATTCTAACATGTTTGACACTGTTTTATCAATTATTTTATTGCTGGAAGTACTCATTGACTGTAGTTTTTCCCACAAACTTGATGGAACTTTTCTCTCCTACCTTCCAGATGAGTGCTATGGTGATAGCACTGCAGCAGCGTGCTTGTCTCTTTTGCTTGCCCTTTGCTGCTACTCTGGTTCAATGTATTACTATTGTTTCACTACCAAACCAGACCAGCAAATAGTTGGTGGCTAAGATAGTTTCATGGAATACAGAAAGAATCAAGTTCCAATGCTAAATTTAGATGAGACTTAAAAGGAGCCATGCGTAGCAGATGACTGCTCTGGCTACTGGGTCGTTTTTGGTGCTGAGAATTTCCTGGATACATCTGCACTGCCCCTTGGCACAGTGTTCTCACTTTTCAACTCAGGCCCCTGTGGCCTAAGGTGTGTGTACCTAGTTTATTCCTGAGATCTCTCTGAGTGGAATGTACTCAGTCCTTTGCTAATGAAGCCCTGGTGTATCTGAAAGAATAGGTAAAAGACAATTGTAAGAACAGCATGGAGGTCTCCCTTCACCTGACTGTCCTCCAGTGCCATCCCAGAACACATCATACTCATGGCTTTAAATTGAAAAAGGGGAGATTTAGGTTAGATATTAGGAAGAGCTGCTTCCCTATGAGGGTGGCGAGGTACTGGAACAGGTTGCTCAGAGAAGCTGTGGCTGCCTCATCCCTGGCAGTGTTCAAGGCCAGGTTGGACGGGGCTTGGAGCAACCTGGTCTAGTGGAAGGTGTCCCTGCCCATGGCAGGGGTTTGGAACTGAATGATCTTTAACATTCAGTTAAACACAACATTCCAACACAAACTCTGATACTCTTCTATGCTTCATACCCTGCCTTGTTCCATGCTGCAGCATACCACACCCAGCCTAAGCAGGATGGCTTCTGGAGGGTTGCCAAGTAACTTTGCCAAGTAAATTTGTCACTGCCCATGATAACCTGAAAAACAACACAGTAATTCTGAAAACAAAACCATCAAGGGTTTATAGTGTTTTGGCTTGTGTTCATGAGAATACCTGGGTACAGCTCTGTTATACCTGGAGATGACTTATACTGGGGGTGCCAATTCCAGTTTCATCAGCCTTACACACTGCCAGCAGATCTGGTGGCAGATTGGCACTCCTGAATGTTGCCAATAGCGGTGAGCAGGGGCATTTTAAGTTTCAGAAAATGAAAGAATCTATGTGAAGGAGAGCATGTAATTGCATTAAATGCATAAAATGCATCTCCTGGCAAGAGATGGCTCTGATAAGAGCTACGCACCCAGGTGTTAGCCAACAGGGAGCGCAGGAGGCCTGATAAGGCACTGTGGTAGAAACATGTCAGGTAGAGTGGATGACATAGTGTGTACCACAACAGCCAGGAATGTACTCTGCTAATCATCTCAAAGGTGTATTCCAACGCAACATGAGGCACCTGATGCGTGATCAAGGTTTTGATTCACTCCTCACTGAAGGCAGGTTAGAAAAAACTCAGCAGTGGAGTTCCACTGTGTCATTGCACTTATAGAATCACAGAATGATTTGGGCTAGAAAGGACCTTAAGACATCCAGTTGCAACTCCCTGCTATGGGCAGGGATGACTCACACTAGATCATGTCGCCCAAAGCTCTGTCCAAACTGGCCTTGAACACTGCCAGGGATGGAGCATTTATCACTTCTTTGGACAACCTGTGCCAATGTCTCACCACCCTCACGGTAAAGAACTTCCTTATACCCAACCTGAACTTCCCCTGTTTAAGTTTAAACCCGTCACCCCTTGTCCCATTGCTACAGTCCCTGATGAGGAGTCCCATAATGTGTGTCAGCTCAGTTCTTATGCTCACTCCATTTTTAACATCCCTGTCTCACTTGCTTTTTCCTTTGTTTTTCTTGCAGTTGCATCTTGTTACTCAGGAACATGTTACTGCACAGAGAGATGCCTATGTCAGTAGGCATGACACTTTGTCATGATAAGCCACCTCATCAGGTACTGCTCTGGGAACATGATCTGTAAATGAGTAAGTTTAAACCTCCTCTTCATGCAGGTTTTGTCTTTGTGAAGCAGGTGTCTGCAACAGTGCACTGTGGTGTGTCCATCTCGCCAATATATTGTGAACAGAAAGGGGCACTCCCTTTTCCAAAGGTTTTATGCTAGGCATAAGAAAAGAAAGCAGATCTCCCTTTCTAGTTTTATCAATAGAAAGTCAGTGGCTTCACTGGCCATGCAGTTCAGATGTTATCCTAGGCAATCCTGTATCTAGTCTAAGCAGCTCCTAAAGCAAGGCGTTGTGCCCTTGATCGCTCTATGAGGGAAGACACCTTGTGGTGGTAGTACCATACTGTAGCACGTGATTTGTTAGAAACTGTGTCACATATGCAATGCCTCAGTTCACCTGCACCCCCATTCCACGAGGTGTGTCAAACAGCATTTGTTCACACAGCAGTGGAAAAGCTGGTGCTCGGTTTTTCCCCTGAGCGTTCTTCATTTTACAGTCAGTTGAATTACTACACGTTCAATGGATATCCTGGAGTAGATTATGCGCTATGTTGTGGTATTTTCATACAGACAGCCTCAAGAGGGAGTCAGTGGGTCACCGTGATACAGCGAAGCTGCCTAATCCTGCCGAGTTTGGTGTTCCTTGGGAAAATAAAGCTTTGACCAGGCATACCCAGGGGGGTGCAGAATTTGTGCACATGACCTGCAGAGATTGTGCTAGAGTATTAGCACTTGTGAGGCCTGGTAAGAACCTTGTGGGATGAGATCTTGCATCAGCTAGGAAGCTGCTGCTAGGCTGATGCATAGCAGCATCACAATATATATAGCAACTGCTGTCCTAAGGTTCTGAATGATTTCAGACAAGGCAGAAGAGATTTTTAAGACCTGGATTGTGCCTTTGCATTTCCTCTATCATTTGTCTTCAATTCTTTTCAACATTGTTTGCCATTGTATATAACCACTATTCTCAGCATGGGCTAATAATGCTCTGGGGCATCCACTTTATAGCAGTGTGGGAGGATAATACTTTACCTGACCATTTCCTGAGTGTTAAGGATTATGAAAAATACAATATTCAACTATAAATATCTGTCTGTGTGTCTATTCTTTCTATTGACTCTGTGATCATAGTGGTTAACTCTTGGGAATGTTATTGTCAATACTGTATTACTGGCTAAATAAAAAAAAGAGCACTGAGGACATTCCAGGAAGCATGACACATATGTGTGGCAATCTATAGGTGTAATTTCTCTATCAAGTGCCTCATAAGACAGGTTAGTATCACAGCCAGTGAATGGCTACAGTAATAAGTGCAGTTTTGATGTGCAGTTAATCCAAACGTGAGTATTCTGGCACATGGGGCTATAGCAGGTTTTCACACATATGTGCTATAGTAGAGGCAACATGATATGTGAACCCCTGACCAGATAAGTGAGATTATTGCAAGTGCATCCAGAGAATTAGTTTACACTGGTAGCTAAGACTCTATAGACTTGTCAGTGCTGGTGTTATACCACAGCTAGATGTCTAGGTGACTAGGGAAGTTTAATCCTAGTGGAATTAGGTGTCCCTGCCCATGGCAGAGGGGTTGAAACTAGATGATCTTAAGATCCTTTCCAACCCAAACCATTCTATGATTCTGCTGTAACTTTATAACTGGATGTTATAAATTAATAGCTGTTAAATGCTGAAGAACATCATCATTATTTGCAGCTACTTTGGTAATGCAGGCACTGTAAAATTTTAATTAACAGGAAGTGCTGAAATGAGAAGTAGTGGGAAAATAAGCCTTGGTAAGTTTCAGTGCACCATTTGCCTTGAATAATATCATGTGATTAAACAATACTCTTCTATCCCCTTCATTTGATCTGATTCCCCCACTAACCATCACTGGTAAGACCTTGCTGCTAGTGACTGAGAAAGTCTGATATGGTACCAAGTTATCATTCAGGAATTTAATGCATTTTTCACAAGGTTTTTCTTATTCTGACAGTTTTCTCTACCCTTTTTCATCACAATCATTTTATTGTGTTATTAATAGGACAAAAGGATCAAATGTATTCCGTAATCTTCACAGTTCCATAATCTCCCAAAATAAGACCTTCTATAACACTTACTCAGTTGTCTGATGCATTTAGAAGTAAGAAGTATTTTTATATCACCCCCAAATTTCTGGGCAGAAATTTTCTATGTTTGTAGAGTAATACATTTTGGATTAGGTGAAATGTTACAAGATTTGCTTGTTTTTCCTGCTTCAAAATGTTTTCAAAGCAAACATAGAATAAATGCATTATAGATAAAACAACTACTGAGGAAGGAGGCTATTTCCTGCATCTAACAAGTTAGAAAGCATTTTTGATACTACTTTCATTCTCAGAAAGTGTTTGATTTAAGAATGTCTTTACCTATAAAATGTGTGCTGAATTGAGAGAGATTGTGCTCAGTTAAGAGAGATTGGAAACTAAACAAACTGGAAATGTTTGAAGATAACAGGATTCAGCAGCAGTGTCAGAAACACTAATGAAGACAGGGATTTCTAGTATAGGCGGAGGACCTGACTTTGGAAAGCTGTGCCCAAAAGAGTTCACCTAGGTGTTCCTCACAGTGCAAAAAGTGGGATTCAGAGAGTCACAGAACTGTTGAGGCACCTCTAGAGATCAGCTGGTCCAATCTTCAAAGCAGGGTCAGCTAAAGCAGGTTGATCAGAATTGCATCCAGTCTGGTTTTGTATATCTCCAAGGATGGAGACTCCACAACCTCCCCTGGCAACCTGAGCCAGTGTTTTGCCACCCTCACAGTAAAAAGTTGGAGGATTTTAATGTTTCAATGGTTTTGGTTTGTATTTCAGTTTGATTCTATTGCTTCTTGTTCTTTCACTGGACACCACCAAGAACAACCTACCTTCTTTACTCTGTCCCCCAAAGATACTTCTGATACCTTCTCCAGGCTGAACAGTCCCATGTCTCTCAGCATCACATTAAATGACAAAAGCTCCAGTGCCTTAATAACTTTGGTGTCCCTTTGATGGCCTAGCTCAATATGTGCATGTCTCTCTTGCCCTGGAGAGCCCAGAACTGGACTTTGCACTCCAGATGTGTCCCATCACTTCAGAGGAGATGGGAGAATCACCTCTCTCCACAGAGCTAGCTCACATTCAACTTGTTTTCTACCAGATCCCCAGGTCTTTTTATCCAAAGTTGCTTTCCAGCTCTTCAGCCTCCAGATACATGGAATTATTCCTCCCTAGATTACAGGACTCTGTGCTTACCTTTGTTGAGCTTCATGAGATTCCTGCTTGGTAATTTCTTCAGCCTGTTGAGTGCCCACTGAATGACAGCACCAGGTGCATCAATCACTCCTCACATTTTTTTGTCACCTGTAAACTTGTCAACTGGCCTCCAGCTCAACTCTGTGATGCTGCTCACAAGCCTTTCAGCTCAGCAGGTCAACCAACTTTAAGTCTACCTCCCTGACCACTTATCTAGGCTATTATTCATCAATTTGCCAAAGAGGATGTTACAATCATCAAGTGGATGTTACACTTCAGCAAGTGTTGAAAGCCTTGCTGAAGTGAACATAAACATCAGGTGCTCTTCCCCCATCCATCATGCTAGTTATTTCATCACTGAAGGCTGTCAAGTTAGTCAGGTATCATTTCCCTTTCATAAATCAACTCTGACTACTCTAAATCACCTTTTTGTCCTCAGCATGTTTGCAAATGGTTTCCAGGATTATTTGTTCCATTTCTTTCCCATGGGTAAAGATGAGGCTGACCAGTTTGTAGCAAGTTGCTTTGAATGACTTCTGGAGGAGCACAGTTGGCCAGTTAAGCTGTCTGCACAGCAGCAAACCATTTCTATATTAATCTCAGCAATCTGCTGTGCACATGCACAGAGATTGCGCTCCAAGTTCCTTATCTCTCTAATTATATCTATTACAAAAGGCAGCTTTTGAAAGTAGAGAGGATATTTTAATGAATTCTCAGTGTTTCTTATGCTTTTCATATCTGCAAATGTGTGTCAGAAGCATGATGTTGTATAAAATCTTCAGCAATTGAAGCATTTTACTTGGTCTTGCTTAACAGCTATTGGTCATAATAGATATGACCCCTTATTTCTTGACAGTAATCATTTTGAGAAGTAGTACCTTATCTATCACTGCAGACAACAGGAAAGTTGATCTGTGTTGATTTTCTATGCTAACCAAATTTACCTTACTGAAAAAAAGAAATTAAGAGCAACCTTTTTTAAATAGAAATTCTGTTTGAATTTACAGTTTGAGGATGTCAATGAGGGAAGTTGTAGAAGGACAGGTAATATCTTTTATTAGACTTTCATTAGAGTAGAGAAAGTAGGCAGATTTGTTAGGCAGGAGCATTTCTGTGGAATTGTTAGTGGCAAGATGTAGTTTTAGGCTATGCTAGATCATAGCTAAAACCAAGACAGGGAGAAGATAAGATCACTATTCATTACCAGCAAGATGAAGATTTCTTCACCATACTCTCCATAGAAGATTTCAGTGAGTTCTAAATACCTGGCAAGTTTACACAAGGGATATTAGTATTTCTGAGCATTTTGAAGAACAAAGGCTTGGCCGGAAATTCTACCTTTGTGAGATTCTATGTTCTCTTTTAAAATCCTCATTAGTGCTATCAAGTGAGTTTACCTATGAATTACTGATTAACACAGTCTGAAATTGTTACATTTGAGCACATTAAAGGACATTCTGAAAGTATTAGAACCTTTGAAAAGACCATTCTGCGCAAAATGAATGGGGGAAGGAGCTGACTTATTGCATATTGGGACTCCTCATTAAGGACTATATTGATAGGACAAGGGGTAATGGGTTTAAACTTAAACAGGGGAAGTTCAGGTTAGATATAAGGAAGAAGTTCTCTACTGTGAGGGTGATGAGGCACTGGCACAGGTTGCTCAAAAAAGTGGTGAATGCTCCATCCCTGGCAGTGTTTGAGGCCAGGCTGGACAGAGCCTTGGGCAACATGGTCTAGTGTGAGGCATCTCTGCCCATAGCAGGAGGGTTGGAACATGATCTTATGGTCCTTTCCAACCCAACCCATTCTATGATTCTATATTGCAAAAAGGCTTCATTTTAGCATAGATACAGCTGGTACCTCTGTTATTACTTGGTAGTGGGTGAGGTCAGCATTGAGTATTTGATGACTTGCTGAACTGGACCATCAGCTCCAGTTAGACAAAAAATTGAGGGCCCTTGCTGGATGGGATTTTGCTGTGCTGTAGAAAACACACCAGCTGTATGCTATCTCTCTATCGGTGCTGCTTTGAAAATGTACAAGATGCATTCTCTTACCTGCAGTAAACCTATCTTTTTGGGCATTTGATTTAGACCTGATACAAGATTCACCTGCAGTAACCATGGAAGCAGGTCATGTCGAAGCCTGGTTCACAGTTGAGGCTCACTAACACAGCTGCAGTAAATAAGTCTTGGAAAGGGCTCCTCTCCCAGGTGCTCAGCAGTTACTGCTTCAGGGGGGTGGTTTCACTAAGACACTTTTCTTGAGTAGTGGCGCTGAGGATAGCTGTGTTTGTTATTTGTTTCCTTTCTTTTTTCCCTGGTGAAGAAGTTTGAATCATCTTTTCTTCAAGTGAGTAAAATAAGCTCATACGGGATGAGCTGTTAAAGTGTATTGATGCCGCTTAATTGTGTGCGTATGAGTATTATTTTCTAGGAATACACTGAACTTTGTGATTTGAACAAGTAACAGATTAGTTATAGATGACTTTAAAAAGTATAGATTTGGAGTTCTTGGTACAGGTTAAGTTTAGGGGGCTTTACATTTCTGTACATTGACTTACGTTTCCTTGGAAAACTAAACCAAGGGATTGATTATTTTCTGAAATGGGTTTGCTATTTGTTGAGTTGCTATTTCTGTATCAGAGAATGCTGCTGCTTTTTAATTCTAATTATTTCTGATGTAATTTAGAGTTTTAAAGCTGTCAAAGTCTGTAATGTGTCAGAGTTAGAATAACACTTGTATCTGAATTCTTTACATGAAGGAAAATGGGGCTTTTTGAATGGCTTTGTTTGTTATGGAACTTCCACTGTTACATTCTTTATCTGTCTTCCCTGTATTCCTAAAAGTCTCCTGATACCTTTTACTTTCTTAACACTTTAATTTTGGAGAGAAATGATTACGAGGAAATCTGTCTATAGAAAGTTGACTTTTATTGTATGAAAATAACTTGTGATCCCTAATGGCCCTACTTGAAACATGCAAAAGAGCCAAATGCTTCCCATGCCTTATAAATCAGGGAATGTTCAGATATTTTTATCAGTGTCTTGATGTCTTGTAATCTTGGGTGTTTGGGTTGGCAATTTTGTGTTAGCCTGGCAGAGTAATTGCTTTGTGGAAAATATACCTCAGTTTTCATAACATAGTCTATAGTTTTGTTACGAATACATGCATCTGCTCTGAAAATGGACTGTTCTCTTCTCCATATAAAGAAACTATTTCTTTCCACTTTTCATGATTCTTTTAGCTGTTCTTGGAAATGTGTTACCAAATTAGCTATTTCCACTTCTCTCATACAGAAAGTGAATTATCATTGAAGAGCACAGAGCGCATGATGAGCTTGTTTGGTCACAGGAAAGTAATGAATATGGAAATGAGAAGTGCTAGTAGAGAGCCCTTGTTGTCTTCTCCTTGTCCTCCCACACCAGTTTTGTCCTTGTTATGCTGGATATCTTGGATTTTGAGGTTAAGTCTTCAGTAAGGAATATCCTTTCCGGGCTTGAGGTCTTCTGTTTGTCTTTGGAAAAGGCCTTTGCAGCAGAAAGAAAGAAGGACTTATTGGGCAAAGTGTTATTGTATAAGGAAATACGACATGTGTAATTCTACAAATGGGAAGTAGTGTAACTCCTAACAGTGAGAAAACGTGGCCTGAGGGGGGTATGAAAACAGACATTGCTTGTTCAGTTGGATTATTTTTGTATTGTCAAATTACTTGGAATGGTAGGAATAACAAACTGTGTGGGAGAATGGGAGAGGTGTGAGAAAGTGAAAGATAAGAAATGACTTGTAGGAATACCAAGGCCTAGCACAGCTGGAGTTTTCCCAAATAACGTCAAGTTCCCATTGGCCAATGATGAGATTCTCAGTGGCAATTTATGCTCGAGATGAATCCTCAGGATGAATTTTAGAGAATGCTTTGGCAAAGAGGCATCCCAAAAGAATTCACAATGGCTTTTTAGTGAGAAAGAGGTGGTAGAGAGTGGTCTCACTGCCTCCTTCCCATTTGTGTAGAGTTCAGCATGAAGAGATGACTCTTCTGTGTGTTATCTTAAAGATGTGGCCAAGGAACTTACAGGTAGTGCTGAGAGGTAGTAATACCATTGTTTTTGGGAGGCAGTGGAGAGATGTTTGGATGTGAGGGATAGATAGCACATGGCAATGTAACAGAAGTCCCAGTTAAGAAGTCTGCAGTAGTCCCCAGTACCTAATATATAGGATTAAATACAGATGTGAGAGTGGAAAGATGGGGTGGCAATTGAATGCATCAGAGACAAAGCTCTGTGCTTTGAAGCAGGAACTCCCTTTCTTTACATCCAGACAACTATTTACTGCATGTACTGCCAGCTGTGTGGTCTTTGTTGGACTTGAAACTCTGAAAAATAGAGCTCAGGCCTGAAAAACATGACAAAATAACAGAGCTAGCTTTGATCTGGAAAAGAACAACTGAGATACTTGAGTTGTGTAGTAAAAATATCTCTTTCTGAACTGACAGTGGGGCACAAGCAAAGTGCTGAGGTGTTATGATTTTTAAATAACTTGGGATGACTTTGGGAGAGTTATGTTTGGTTTTAATAGACAATTTCTGTCTGTTGGTGGGCAGAAGCAGTGAAAAAGCAGCGAAAGAGCAGTGAACTATAGCTGGACTTAGATCTAAGAGAGATGAAAGAAGATGTTAAAAGTTTGGAGAGCCAGCTGTGAAGTCAGTAGGGCCTGTTGAGCACTTTGCCTTTCAGTATGAGCAGAAGCTGCTTGATCCTGCGAACGCAAGTGCACGAGTAAAGGATCTGCTCCAAGCATTCACTACCTGCAGCCTTCGTATGGTGGCACCACGCTCCAGGCCAGACTGGTGCAGTTGCAACCCTTTTGCTTCCTCTATTGCAAGTGGTTGTTGAGGAAAAGTATTTCACACTGAGAACAGGCTGCTGCTCTGAGTGTGACTGTAAAATATTTACCTTTGGAGTTTTTAAATGTGCCTTTTTAACCATCACAACAACAAAATCAAAGTATTTGATGCATCCACTGTTGTGTTGGGTCGTCGCCATCAGCCTACTGCTACCAATGTAGACTAGTTCAAGTGAAATCTTTTGGCCTCGTACAGCTAAAGACAACTGGGCACAAGGTTTTAAATATCAAATGTAATTTCAGAGAGCAAATGAGCACAAAGCTTTTGTGTATCCTACACACCCATAAGTCAAGTGCTGTTTGTAAATAAGAAAGCTGTTTGAAAAATCAATGTTTGACATATATTAAATGACAGCTCTTTGCAGTCGCTGCAGTTTCCTGTATGGAGGAGTGAAGTGAGGCTGAGCATTAACAATGTGGACTCTTGGCTGCCTTCACTCTTCGTGTTGCATTCTCGTCACCTATTGCCATTGTAATCCAGGGGTCTGTGGCTCGTGGAAGGAGAATGTCTCTGCCTGGGAGCTCTTAAGATCGGGTGGCAGTAAACAGTAGCGGGCTCGTGCTCTTTGGAGGGTTTACAGCTTGAAGAAAGATGTGAAAACTGCATTTAAAGGTTAAAATAGAAGAACGTGAGAACCTAATGGGTTGGAATGAGGTTTCTGCTGCCTCCGCCTTCGCTCCCCGGTGCAGCCGAAGGGGGGAGTCCTCGGCCCGGGCAGGCCCCGCTCTAGGGCGGAGGGACGAGAGAAACAAACCAGGCACCTCAGTTCCGTACCCAGCTCCCGGTTCAAGGTCAGGGCTGTGTAAACTGTTGCACAAAGGCTCCTTTCAGCAGCCGGCGCACCGGCTCCGCGGCCTCCCGCACAATCCCCCATTCATGCGGTGACCGCCGCGGGGCCAGGCGTGCGCGACCCTCACCCCGGGGAGCCTCCACAGCGCCCGGTCCCTGCTGTGGGCCCATCCCGATTGCTCCGCAAGGCGGGCTGGCAGTTGCCCAGCAGGGCCAGCAGCAGCGGCGCGCCCGTTGTCGCCCGGTCCCGCAAAGCCGGCGGAGCCCCGGAGCTGCCCGGCCGGCCCCGCCTCTCACTGCATATTTGCATATTGCCCGCCTAGCTAGAATTTCATTGGCGGAGACGGTCTCGGTCGGCGTCGCTGATTGGTGCTTCTCGCCGCAGCTCATTTGCATGCGGCGATGCGGGGCGCCCGGCAGACCTGCGGCGGAGAAGTTGAGTCGGAGCTGCCGCCAAGTGCCCCGCCGAGCCTGCCCCGCGGTCCCCGCGCCCTGCCCGGCGGCATCGCGCTCCCCGCTGCCACCCCGCCGAGCCTGAAGATGGCTGAACGCAGCGTCCCTGCGGGATGGAGGTAGCCGGCCCTCGGCGGAGCCGGCGTGCGGGGAGGGCTCCTGCCCGCTGTGCTGCAAATCCTCCCGCGCCGCTGGTGTGGCGGGTGGCTCTGAGTCGGTAGGAGCAGGAGGGATCTGCGCCAGCCTCACCTTTCGTGCTCTTCGTCGTTGGCTTAGCCCGTCTTTCCTATGGCTGGGATATACAGCTCTACTCTGAAGACCCTGGAGGATTTAACTTTGGACTCTGGTTATGGGGCAGGGGATTCCTGCAGGTCCCTTAGTCTCTCCTCTTCCAAGTCCAACTCCCAAGCCTTCACCTCTTCTCAGCACAGAGGCAACTGGTGGTACTACTCGGGCTCCATGAACAGTAGGAATAACAGCTGGGATACCGTGAACACTGTTCTGCCGGAAGACCCCGAGGTTGCAGATATCTTTTCCAAGTGTCCTAAGCTGCCGGATCTAGAGGAATACCCTTGGACTGATGAAGACATTGGAAAAATACTCCGAAAAGGGAAGGGAGATGGCAACACCAGAACCTTTTCTCAGGAAGCTGTCAGGCGGCTCTCGCAGTTACTGAGGCGTGCCTTGATCAGGGTCTCAAGGGAAGCTCAGCGGCTCAGCGTGATGCACTCCAAGTGCACCAGGTTTGAGGTGCAGAGTGCTATCAAGCTCATCCAGAGCTGGTCGCTGTCAGAAAGCTGTGTCTTGGCCACTGTCAAGGCTCTCTCTCTGTACAGCATGAGTGCTGGAGATGGACTGAGGAAAGGTAAATCAGCCAGATGTGGCCTCACCTTCTCAGTGGGGAGGTTTTTCAGGTGGATGGTGGACACCAGGATCTCAGTTAGGATCCATGAATACGCAGCCATCTCTTTAACTGCCTGCATGGAAAACCTTGTAGAAGAGATTAAAGCTAGGGTTTTGGCAAGTCAGAGCCCAGATGGTGGAGGAGGGGAGATCTCAGCCGAAATCCTGGAGATGGTTATCAACAACGATGCTGAACTTTGGGGAGTGCTGCAACCTTACGAGCATCTCATCTGTGGGAAAAACGCTAATGGTAAGATCCAGCTTTTACCATATCTAATCTTCATATCAGCAAAATTTACACTGATCATTGATCCCTATGGATTTGAGGGTTTGGTGGGGGTTTTTCTTTTCATCTGAATTGCATCTTGGTTGTGGTTTGTGTGTGTGTGCAAAGCAGACATGATGGTGTTACCAGGCAAGAAGGATCCTGCTTTATTCTTAAGATGTACCAGCTAGAAAAGGTGCAGATGCTGTGGGAAACCAAGCCCTGTTGTCCTAACAAATGTCTCCTGACTCTCTCCCAGCTGCTGTTTTGAGCATTTTTACTCTAACTGGTGTGTAAACACGCTTCGCTGTAACCATTAGATGTAATTTGCTTTACAAGCAGCTCTTCAGAGAATACCACTATTGTTTTTAAACAAAATTTAGATTGCAGCGAGTCTCCTATAATTTCAATATAAAGAGGTTAGTTCCACAGACAGCCTGGAGAGGGAAAACAACATTCATTTATTTTTTTTGTGGTAGTAAAATTCAGTTTCTGAGCAAAAAACTCATAACTACACATAAGTGTTACTTTAGACTTCCTTCTAGTTTAGCAGAAACCTGTGTTGTAATTACACTTGTGCAACAAACAAGAGCCTGTGCTTGGCTTGCCAAAGCGAGTATGTGGGCTGGTGCCTCAGTAATGAGAATAACATGGCATTAAGGTACTTACCTCTGTAATTTGTTTAGAAAGCAGCCTTTTTGAACAGTTTAAGCAAATAAGCAGATAGAGGAATGTTGGCTTCTGCCTGTGAGACTGAGGAGCAGTTTGGAAGGTTTAAGTCATGACAGTTCTGCTCAGAAGCTGCGCTGTTTATTTTGCATTGTCACACTGAGGAGTGCCGTGTTTTTTCCATGGAAAACTTGGAGAAATGTTCAATTTGGAAAACTCTTCTGTGCACCACACACAGCGGCATGACTTCTGCTGTAACCTCGTTGTTACGGTCAGATTCCATGCATAATACCTTTATGATTTAACTCCATAAAACCAAGTGGTTTGATCCTCTTCAAAAGATAAGCTTTTGGTGAAAAGCAAGTTAAAGGAGAAGATTTTCTGAGGAAAAATATACTTTAGGTGTATTAGTACTGAAATGCTTTGTCAGAGAAGGGCTGACTCAATTTCTCCTTGAGTGCCTTGATTTTCTGCGCTTATCCTAAACCAAAGCAATAACATCGTGATGCCGATGACTAGTGGATAGGTGCAGGGGCTGGCTCCATGGATCAGCCTGGTTTAAATTACAGTTTAAAAGGACGGCTGCTCTTATGGTGCTCGCAAAACCTCTCTGTGCACTCTATCTGCCCTCAGTCTACTGTCAGTGTTACTAAAGGTATGTGAAATAAATGTGAAGAGCCCTTTGGGATATGCTCTTGGCACTGATACAAGACGTAACCTTTCAAAGTCAGAGACATCTACTTTTGTAACTACAAGTTCTTAGATGGATGACTGTAGAGGTATGAGGATGTCTTGTCCTCTGCCAAAACACTTGTCAGAATTCTTTGTGTACTGTGGGAGTACTTGTCACCAGGTCCAAAAAAAAGACTCGGTTCCCCCTCTTGTCCCTTTAGGGAAGCTGGAGTAAAATGGTGCGGTTCTGTATAGTAAAACACACACCACTGTGCTCATAGCTTCTGCCACACAGGTTCTGTGTGTAAAATGGAGAGAAAGTCAGTCCCTCAGTGCCTTTTTTTTCTTCAGAGAAATCTTAGGAAAATGGCAGTGATTGAATGGAAGCTGGTGTTCAATGGGAGCAAGAGTGACAGTGCAAGGAAATGCTTATAAATATTCAAACCACCAAATGGTCAGTTATGATAACGGCTGCGGAGTGTCATACCCAGCAGTTGCTGGCCACAGAAGGATTGGCTTCTGGTGCCTCTTTTGTTGTCCCTGTCTTTCAGATCAATTCTGTCGATAACTGAATGCATTTTTTAAGTCTGAAAATTGAATAAACCCCCACATGAAGGTATCCTGTGATCTCCTGTGACAGTCTGTCACTAGTATTTTACCTGACACAAGTCAGTGAATCTTCTAAATGGCTTTTCTTGCAGTTGTAAGACCACAAATGGTTTTATCTGGATGCAAAAAAGCTTGAAATAACTTCTTTATTCTTCTCCCCATAGGAATTGTAAATGAGGAGCATTCACATCGTGCTTCTCAGTGCTTTCAAATGATCTTGTCTTTTACATTAATTTAAATCAGAGGTTGATCTAGTGGTAGAATAACTGGCTATATTCCAGTATAAGGAAAAGGAAAACTTGCTTTACTGTCATTTTTATGTCTTTTCTAGTAAGAGAATTTTAATGGAGTGTTTGTAAATAGTGAACTTGACATGTATTTGTTGGGTTTTGTTTTATAGCACTGAGTTTGATATTAGAGATAAAAAGCACTTAGAGGTTAAGTTCTAACTCCAGTCAAGCATTGCAATCTCTGGATGAAATCCATGGCAGCGTACTATGCAGAAGATTGCACTGGATTATCATAATAGGCCTTTCTGGCATTATGATCTATTGAATATCATTTTCATTATTAGATCAGGATAGTGTGCTGCTTTGGCATCTAAGAAACAGTAAGCAAATATATAAATCTTCATAAAATCTCCAAGAGACTGAGGTTTAGACCTGTATTTCTTCAGTGACTTAATCTCCCATCAAGACCATATAGTCCAGTCACTACTTGGAAGGCTTTGGAGGCTGAAAGCTTAATATTCTGTATTGCAACAAACGTGTTTACCCTTCACACACCAGGTGTTGATTCAGACTTTAAAACTCTACATGCTTAAGGGGAATTTTAATATTATTTTCAAGTAAATAATAACCTGTGGCTTATTTATTCACCCTTTGTGTGAAGCTGTTCTTTAATTGACTGCTGCTTCCAAGAGATGTTTTCTTCTGTCAATGTGAGTTCTGGCTTCACACTTGGGACTCAGTCTCTGCCTTGGGAAGGGTGAAGGAACTGAGATAATGGAACATCATCTGAGTATCTGGCCCTAAGGAGTTCTGTAAAGCTTTCTGGGTGTGTTAATGCCTACAGGAGCAAAGTGGTTTTAGACAGGGTCTAAGTGAGATGTTGCAAAGATAATGCGATGCAAAGCTTGAAAGAAAATGAAACAACACCAGCAAAAGTGATAAGCAGCTACTGAACAACATAGCCACTGGAAGGTAAAAAACAAAGTCCTATAAACTGGAATGCATGTTTTCTGTTTTTAAGTATATAGAGATAAATGATGTGCATTGCTTTGGTACAGCTAAAGTAGATAATGCATCTGGTAGTTTCACAGGGGTTTTGGGACGTGCTAATTTGAAATAGCCTATTCATTTAAAATGTTTGCTGGGAGATGAGAAGAAATACAAACTTAACTAGGGAATGTGATTCTTTTACTTGATGTTTCTGTGTTTGGTGTTAGAATCTGAACTGTCAGCACTGCAAATCCATTCTGATGTTACTGCCCTATTAACTGCAGCACTTACATTGTACTTAACTATGGGGTTATTGCCAAACACTCCTGCAACAGCCAATTCACCTGCTGGGCTATTTAATGCATCAGCACATCCTGGTGCTCTGTAGATGTAAGTGTTGACAGATGTGCTTGTGGGGAAGAAAGAAAAGGAGGGGGGAGGGAGAATTTAACTTGATAGCACTGTTTCTTCACGTTCTTCTTACCCGAAAAACTTGAGGTTCTGTGCGTACAAACTTATCCAGAAATCAGCTGTTTGCTTGTAGAAACAGAGGCTGAAATAAGCTCTGTTTGTGTCTTGAGGCATTTTTCTTAGAGGTTGAGAGGGGGAATGTGTGATCTTTACTCATGGTGGAAGGGAATGATTCGAACTCTATAAAACCAGACCAGGGATGAATTTTCTTCTCTGATGCTATGCAGTGCAGCACACCCTGTCAAGTGTGGGCTTTGGATTTAGTGTCACAACCTAATCCCATTTTCTCTTCTATTTCTCGCTAATAGAGGTAAAAAATTACATCTGATTTTTAATACTGAGGATTTTTAGAGCCATGCCATTCTAAAAGTCCTTTTTCTAGTTACCAAAATGATCTGGAATGATTATTTCAGTGTAGTCATGGTACTACTGTACTGAAATCCAGTATGGGGAAAAAAAAATGTATGGCATTTCAATAACTTAGACTGTCCTTTTGTTATCTGAACTGAACAAACTGGTGTGCTCATAAAGAGCCTCATCAATTTTAATAAGCTATCAGCTCCACAACTATTCAGGGGAAAAACTGCATGTTGGAAGGGGGGCATTTTGGGGAAGAGAACTGCAAATGCAATCAATAAACCAAGTGGAGTAGAAATAGAAGGCAAATACAGCAGTGCCACAGATAGTATATGGTTTTAAATGATTCACAAACTAAACAAGTGCCTCTGTCTTCTGTGTTGGCATATCTGAAGCTGTCATTTGAAGCAATATTGCTTTCTGGGGATTCCTGGGCAGGGCTGATAGACCTACATGCAGGTTTCCATGTGAGATGAACTGCTTGTAGCTCTGATCCCATTCAAACTCTGGCTTTGTTCACCCCTGCAAATGTACCCCCAGCATACCTTGTGGGCTTCTACTCCTACATGTTCAAGGGCTTAGATTTATATCCACAAATCCACAGGGACAAATTCTTTAAGCCTAAATGTTAGTGCTTGTATATACATGCTCACCTCTCCTCCAAAGGCAAACCACTAGATGCACAATTAGAAATACAAACATCTGCAGATACTCATCTTGCTTATGTTAAAGGGTAGATCAAGTAAAGCTAAAATGCTTCCCCCGTCCCATCCCCCTTATAATGGGATTTATGTGTGTATATATGTTTTATTTAGTGATCGTAAGGGAAAACTTCATTAATGAAGCTATAATACTGCCTTAAATGCCTTCAAACTGCTGATATTACACCATGGTAATAGAATTTGTGTCCTTTCAGTTGGTTAAGGTGAAGTGCTGAAACTCACTCAGTGTATAACCATTAGTAGCAAATGCTGATATTTGGATTTCAAGTTGAATATCAGTGACAGCTTAACCCTGTGGAACTGAGGAGTTAGGCCTGTGAAAAAGAAACCTCTTGCAGAGAAGAGTCTGTGACCTGTTGTGTCGAGGCTGAAGTCTGTTACTTCTGCTAATGCCAGGGTTTTGAGCAGAGCAAATACAATGCAGGCCAGGACCGAATTTTATCCTTGGTATGTAAACCCCTAAGTTCTAGCAGGGGTTTGGGGTTTTAATATTTATTTATTGATTTTTCAGGCTGACTTTTCTGAACTTAGCCATCAGAGTGGGGTTTTTTCCTGTGCACCCCATCTTATTTCTTATGTGATTTGAAGCCTGAATTCATCTGATGTGGTTGCTGGTGAACTTCCCTAACTCATCTCAAGCTTTACAAATAGCCTTTTCTTTCTTGAGGCTGTCCATGGAAGTTGTATATATTCTAGTTAGTTTGAAATCTTAAATCCTACCTAATTTGGGGCTATTCCAAACCTAAATGCAATAGTACCATAGAGTGGCCATGAATTTTGAATAAACTGTGTTTTGATAATGGGGTTGAGATGAAAGATTTCTTTACAGTGAAAAATCCTGGTTGGGTAATAATGTTGTTGTAATGATTTCTTTCTGCTGGTGTACCCAATATGATTCAGTTGGTTCAGTTAATGGTCCGTTTAGAGCTTCCTTCCTTATCTGCTTCAGTTTTTTGTCCCTTTCCGTAGCTTGGTATTGTAGCATATGGGTATGCAACACTGCAAGGGAAATGTTTAATCTTACAAAGCCCTCTGTATGAAATTGAAGTAAACTACTGGAAATGCTTACTTAAAGTAGGCTATAAAATTCACTTATGGGCTTAGGGCTCAAGCGCTTAAATAACTTTGGAAAGAACTGAAGCTCAAAAGTGCTTTCTTGGGAGCTTAATCCCAATATCTTCATGATGATCAAAAGGAGTGTGACCAGCAGGTTGAAGGAGGTGATCCCGCCCCTCTACTCTGCTCTCTTGAGACCCCACATGGTGCACTGTGTGCAATTCTGGTATCCTTAACATAAAAAGTCATGATAGGTCAAGGTGTGATGGGTTTAAACTTAAACAGGGGAAGTTCAGGTTAGATAGGGGGAAGAAGTTCTTTACTGTGAGGGTGGTGAGGCACTGGAGCACGTTGCCGAGAGAAGTAAATGCTCCATCCCTGGCGGTGTTCAAGGCCAGGCTGGACAGCACCTTGGGTGACATCGTCTAGTGTGAGGATCCGTGGCAGGGAGGTTGGAACCAGATGATTTTAAGGTCCTTTCCAACCCAAACCCTTCTATGATTCTGTAAAATGCAAAAATAAGGCTAAAGGTTGTATTAATCCTGTGATCTTCACCAAGTCAATATGTTGTTCTTTCTTTCAGTGAACTGCAACATGAGCAGGTGTTTATATTGGGCAGTTAATCCATTGTGCTGGCAGAATTCAGACGAAGAGAAACAGGCTTCTAAACACAGTAAGCCCACTAGATACTGATAGTGCCCAGCAAATCCCTCGGCAGTCTTTATTCTTCATGTTTACAAACAAGATCAAAACAATTCTTCTTTTACATTTCAGCCTTCATTTTGCATTTAGTCAGTACTAAGTTTTCAAGGCAATATATATGGTCCCTGTTTCTAAACGTTTTCACATTGTTCCAGGCTCAGGGCTTTGCAGTTTCACGCTCTGGACATTAAGAAATACCTCTCTCATTGACTAAGTTCTACTCCACAAGCAGCCAACAGAAGAAAATGTCCGTTTGCTCCCATTGAACTATGAGAATTCAACCCTATGAACAAAATAATTTCGGATGCTGCTCTTGTTTTAGTGCATTGATTTACATGTTGTTTTGAACATAAGTGCCTAATGTGGCATTTGGTTAAATCGAAGTAAGCCTGAAGCAATGGCAAAACCAGTACAATGGGTGGCTTCATGTTTTCTTAATTTACAAATTGGGACAAAAATATTTCAACAGAACTGATTTCTTCCCTTACAGCACAAGAGCTACATTAAAACCAAACTGTTGGACCTTGCTGAGGAATCCAAGTCAATTTAAGGATTCAAAGTTACACTTTTCTGAATAAGGAGAGCCTTTTAAATGGAGTTGTCTTGTTGGCCTTATCACAGGAAAGCAATAATAGACAGAGGAAGGGTGCCCAGTACACAGATGCTGAAAGATTTGTTCCTTTCACTCAAACACATCCGAACTTGCCTTCTGACTTAGGTCACAAACCAAGCTGAAGCTGTGAGCTCATTCTGGTCCCTGGGAAAGGTTTGGCTACAGCGGGTGTGACTTGGTATGCTTGGCAACTGGAGCAAGGAGAGACCAGGGCTGGGATAGGCCAGCTGTGGGCAGGGCATGGCTCAGGGTTGCTTGTCACCCTGTAATTACAGTGTCTGTCTGCCGCCTGCTAGGGTGGTGGTGGCAGCTTTTGTGAGCATGGTATATGTGGGATAGAATTTATAGTGTGAAAGGAGCTTGTGAGAGAAGGGTAAGCTGTAACTGCTGCCATCTTCAGCGGTGGAAACTGAGAATCAGTCCTTTCAATTCAAGTTAAGTGGAATCTGAGCTAGAAAATCCTTTTCTATCAAAACTTACTTTCTTCTGTCTTGCTTGTAGATGAAAGTCCCCTAGAATTGTAAACTTCCCCCTTATCTGCTCAAAGCCTGTTACTTAATGATGTGATTTCATTAACTGTAGTCCAGCTGAAGGTTTTTGTGGCGGTCTTCTAGGAGGCAGTTGTTTGGATTGGTCCTTGCTATGATCTTAACATGAAAACAGTTCTTTGAAACACTTTCAAGAGAGACGAGTTTGTGGACTGTAACCTGTGAGAAGCACTAAACGAGGTCACAGGGATTGCTGTGAACGTGCTTACCATCTTCCTGTTGACCAAGCAAAAACTGGTGTTCTTCATGCACGTTTGACCCAGACAACTCATAGGTTAGTTGTGAGCCTGAGCACTTGTCCATCTTGTTCTGGTTGTTTAATTGTTATGCCTGGACCATTTCTTCCTTAGAACTTGTTTGATGTTCACTGAGTGCTTAACCTACTTCACATCTGAATTGAGTAAAATAGTAGCTTCTGGAGGATGCTGCAAGGGTTCATTCAGTCACCTATGTGAAGCAGTTTCAGGCTGTGGGATGACAGGGACAGAAGAAGGCAAGCCATCTTCTCAGTCATCTTGGGGAAGTACACATGGATGTATTTCACGTGGGGCTTTCTTCCTACACTACCTATGCTGTCTTACACTGAGAATGTGCATCTCCATTTATTTGCTTGTCTTATGCACAGCTAACAACTCAGCTATTTGAGAAGTTTGTCAACATGAAGTCTAAGCCCTGATTATTTTTTAATTACTATTTTATATTAAAAAATTACAGCTAGAGAAGTTTCTAAGTGATCAACAGGAGACTTCTTTGTAGTATTACAGGGTCACAGCATCCATTAGGAGACTGCATTTGGCTTTCTCTGTCCAAAAAATGGAAAAGTCTTGACATAAGCAGAAAAGAGGGAAAAACTGTGGAAAATGTGCTGAAGTAATTGCTGTAGCTTTTGAGTAGCAACACCAAGATGCTTGAGTTAAGAGTTATTTGTGGTATAATCATGGGCTACAGACTAAGAACTGAAGCCAAATAAACATTTCAGGCCAGCTTTTCAGCTCATGCATATAGATTTATAACAACTGATAAATTTGCTCTGGGGCTTTGCAAGATCAAAAGAACTGTTGTTTATTGTATTTTGGGGATGAGAGGAAAGGAACACTATGGAAAACATAATCTGCTTGTCCCATTCTTTAGTGTTTATAACGTTAGGGTCCACGTTGGATACTTCTGTTGCTTCTCGTTCCTAGCCCAGTCTGCACTTTGTTGCCTGGGACCTGGAGAATAAAGAAGAAAATATGACTGTGTGTTTATGCTGGGACTTGGACATTAAGAAGATAAACATGCAGAGGCGTAATTATCTATTATGTTCTTGATCCTATATAATTCTGTCTTTTCCTGCTTAGTTCCAAGATGACAGTGAAAAGGTTTTCTTCTAATATTTACATTTTCTTGCTTGTGAATAAAGCACATTACTGTTGCAACGGAAGGGCAAGAGCTGAATATTGGCAAGCATCTAAAGCAGGGAATGAGGCCAGTTTCACCTCATATTCTTTCTTCAAACTTTTGGGGTTTTGATGTTTTTGTTTGCTTTATTTAAATGACTGCCCAACACTTGATGCAGCACAGACTCATGTCAAAACTAGTAGAATCATAGAATGGTTTGGGTTGGAAGGGGCCTTAAAATTATCTAGTTCCAACCCCCTGCCATGGGCAGGGACACCTTCCACTAGACCAGGTTGCTCCAAGCCCTGTCTGACCTGGCTGTGAGCACTCCAGGGATGGAGCATTTACCACTGCTTTTAGCAACCTGCGCCAGTGCCTCACCACTCCCGTAGTAAAGAATTTCTTCCTTATATCTAACCTGAACTTCCTCTGTTTAAGTCTGAACCCGTCACCCCTTGTTCTATCAGTACAGTCCCTGATGAAGAGTCCCTCTCCAGCATTCTTGTAGGTGCCCTTTTAGATACTGGAGGCTGCTCTGAGGTCTTTATGCAGCTTCTCTTTTCCAGGCTGAACAGCCCCAAATTTCTTAGCCTGTCTTAATATGGGAGTAGATGAAAGCAAAGCCCCACTTTTCTAGTCTTAAACTTTGATTCCACTTGGACGTTCCACTGATGATTCTGCAGATTCTTTTAACCTGAACCAGTGTGTACCTTGGCATTCTCTGATAGGTGAGGAGGTGGTGTGAGGACACTGCTGAGGCTTGTGAGGAGCAGGTGAGGCGTTCCTGTGGTGGAAACATACATGCGGAAGTGGAGAGCACCCCTCTGTGCACCAGGAGCTGGAGCATGACTTCAGAGTTGTCTTTTTGGAGTGTTTTATTCTCTGCTAAATTTGGGAAGAATCAGTAGCACAAGTCACAAGAAACATTTAATGGCCTGGTGCAACCTGCGAGTTTGCTCTCGGAAGAGCTCATCTTTCTACCTCAAAAGTGGTTGAGAGGTTTCCTTTTCATCTCTTTCCTTTTTTGTGCTGTTTCCTGAGATAATACCACAGATCTAACCAAAACCTTGGAGATGGATGGTTGTTGTAATAATGCATAATGAAATGTACTTCCTCTGTGGGGGTGGCTATAATTTCTGCTTAATTGCTCCTTGAATTTCTGCTTTTTGGTTTGAATGATATTTTCCCTTCACCCCTCACCCTGCTTTGTGCTCAACTTGCACTGGCAGTTTTGTTTAGTCTAGAGATCATAAAAATGGCTCTGGAGTTGAACTGATACAGCTTTATCATGGTCTTCATATGGTTTCTGGTACTGTTATGATACCAAATTTATAAGGTGTCTTTGGATGTTTTCACTGAAGTGATAATTGAACTTAGAGTGGAGGGAAGAAGATGAAAAACTCTAATAGTAGCAACCAAGACATACCATCTTTATTGCTCTTAATAAGCCATATCACTCTGTGTCAATATATAAAGACTTCTAAAGCTTGTCTATGGGCTCTCTACGATTTAGTTTTTTAAGAAGTGTTATCAAAAGTTCTGCAATATAGTTGGAAATTTTGACTTGAGTATCGCTTTCACTTGAACTCAGAAGATACTTGAGGGTGATGACAGTGGGATCATCAAGGAGGAAATCTGTCAGAACTGATGTCAATGAACAGTGTCTGAAAGCAAGCTCAGGATCCAGGAGAGAAGTGCTGCTTACCTGAAAGCTTCATCTTACTGGACTGAAAGGAATCATTTCCATTAGGTTTATGGGGGTTTTACTCAGTATCCAGGTTTGTTTATGGTGTAGGTAGAAGAAGAGAAAGGCAAAAAGTCAAGAGAATGAATCAAAATAGTGAACTAGGCTCAAGGGGGGAAAAATGTAGTGTATTCATTGACCAGTGTTGAGAGACCAGGCAGCTTCATTATGGAATGAAGCAGTGGCTGATGGAGTTTGGTCTGTAATTCCTTACAATAGCAAAGAAATGATTTTACATATCAAAAAAGACTGGATTTTTTTTCTGAAGCAGTTGCCTGGGCTTTTTCTCTGAAATCACTTAGATTGAGGCCCCATGCTTGAGGAAGTTTTGGTTTAGTACTTTGTAATAAACTCAAGGGCTTTACACCTCAGGGTGGGAGAAGCTTTCATGGTGACTATTCATTCCATGGAAAACCTGGATATCTTATCTTGTGTGCTGGGAGGCAGGTGGGATTTAAAGCATCTGTACATAGAAGCAGTATTGTAGCTGCACCATTGAGTGTGATGTGGGTGACTGGTGTGTTCTTGTTCTTATTATTCCATGAAAAAGGTGCGTCCTTCGCCCATCACACACACGCCCCACACGCCACCACCCCCCTGACAATGCCAGATGCAGAGTCTCTTATTAAAGCCACACGAGGAAGATTCATGTTTAACACTACATTTCCCAATGGAAAGCAACCCTGGAATTGTTTCTGGAATCTTTTTCCTGTGTGTATAATCTCTGGTCTCATGTTTTTGTTGCTGACATGTGGAAATGCCGCTTTCAGCCTAGGTTATTTTGTGGGATGATGTATGTGCTGCACGTCAATACATTTGGGGAGGGGACTGTTTTGCTTTGGTTTTAAACACTCCCAGTGACCTGTGACCTGCTGGAATTGAGTGATAAAACAGTGTGAATTTTCTTCTGCATTGACAGCCGTTCAGAACATCATTTTCCTTTTATAGCATGATGCTGTATGCGTAAGGGGGTGTCATTGTGGTTTTTTATGCTCACTGCAGAAGACCAGAGCTTCCCCAAGGCAAGCACAATTTATACATTAAAATGAATCAAATTTATTAGCATGGAGGTAACTCTTGCCATAGAGCCAAGATAATACATATGTTTGGGAAGAAGATCCTAAATTGGCACAGGGCATCTGGCCTACCACCATCTGTAAAACCTGCACTCCAATTTTCTGCTGTTGCCATGGGCTGCAGACTCAGACAGGAAATCATGGTAGGATGGGAAAGGGTCCAAAATACACACAGCTAGTATAAGGGTAGCAGTTAAAAGCGAGGCAGAGAACAGACTATCTGTTCTGCTGAACAGGCAGCACAGAGTGAAACTGGCTCATGTGTTTGCGCGCGCGCACTTTAAATGTTCTTTTATATTTTATATGCCTTCTTTTTTTTTAGAGCTTGAATTTTTTCCATGTAAAGTAACATACATCACTTCAAACGATCCATTTATATATGAGGGGCCTGATTTAACCCTCACTGAATTGGTCACGCTGCTCTGAAAGAAAGAGTATATCAGCGGAGAATCAGGCCCCTGGTGCACATGAAATAACCGCATGGAGTTTTGTCTTGGCATGTCAAATGTGTCTTTCCCTGGACTTGCCATCACTCAGAGCTTTGGCTTGGGGCACAAGGCCTGGGTTCTGTGGACTAGCCAAACATACGGAGTTCAGTGTATAGCCATAGGAAGCTGTGTATGGTCTGTCAAGAGACAAGGACGCAGATGGTTTTCGGTCAGCAGAGCTCAATCACTTTCTAGCACTGTATCATAGGGTCAGAGTATTCCATGTATTTTCGTTGAACTACAAGTTGGAACAGGGAATATTGGGGTGACTTGAAGAGCAAACGATTTCTTACCTGTTTATGAGACAGTAAACAAAATAATGTGCAAGTAGTGAACTGTGCTGTTTGCAAAGCTTCCGGTGTGTCTGAAGAGTAGTGTACAACTGGTCAATTTATGCTCCCTTGTCAGATGATGGGTAAGAATAGTTTCTCCATCAGTTTCTAATTGAGTTTTTATAGAGAAGATGCTCCTTAACTAAAAAATTAGAGCAAAATAACTCCAAGTGTCATGTTAGTGGCCTATTCTGGGCTGACAGAATAGGAGCTCAGCAAAGTTCTTGTGGCAAAACCGGAACTAAAACTTTCTGACAGGCTTATCTGTGGTTTTTAATTCTGACTGAAGGCAACTGGTTTGCTCTCCGGGCATTTTCCAGCCATAGCTTTTATTTGGCTGTAAGAACTGCTTCCCTCTTGCCTTAGTTCTGTTTGTAGTCCCTTTTCAGCTGCTTGGAAGAAGGGAGCTGTGAACAGGAGTAAGGTGAGATCTGTATGTTGCAATGCCAAATATTGCTGTATGCAGTGGTGATATATCTGCCAAGAATGAGACTGAAGCTACCAATTAATCCCATTTAGAAATCAAATACCTGAGGTAGCATTTAACCCTAGGGCTGAGATCAGTGATTTTCAGTCTGTTTCATGACCCTGTATTTTCCAGCAACTGCTGCTTTTTATGCGTGTAATATAAGCTCAAAAAGACTTGATTTTTATTTTTTATTTTCAATAAAATGTGACTGGAGACAATTCTCAAATTGCAAAGGGTCTCAGCCAAACCATCTGCCCCAGTCTTCAGCGGAGCATTTTGTTTCTGAAAGGCATTCCAGCGAAACATCAGCATTCTGCAAAGTTTGAGCTGATTCTACATTAAAAGAGGTATCCAAAAAGCTGCTGCTGATTTACATGTGTACACTGCCAAGTATCTCTCTGATGAGAGTACATAACAAAGAAGTGCTGGAGTGATTGAGTAAAACTGATTTGAATGATCTGTTGTGGGTTATAGCTCCTCATATTCCACAGTTGTGAGAAGCTACTGTCACTGTATTTTCAATCTGTGTTTTGCTTAGAGGTAGGAGACCTTTTGTTGTCAAGTCCCTTGGGGGGGAAATATTATATTTTTTGCTTAAAGATATTCATGAAGCTTGCATGGGCTGGCTTCATCTGACTTTGTCACCCAGAGTGACATCTAGAATTAAAGGTTAGGGATGGAAAGGAGTTTAAGATCAGCTAGTTCTAACACTATATTATAGGCAGGGACATGTTCCAAGAGACCTATTTGCTCAAGGCGCTTTCCAGCCTGGCCTTGAGCACTGCCATGGATGGAGCATTTACTGCTTCTTTGGGCAACCTGTGCCAGTGCCTCACCACCCTCTCAATAAAGGACTTCTTCCTTATATCTAACCTGAACTTCTCCTGTTTCAGTTTGAACCCGTTACCCCTTGTCCTATCACTACAATTCCTGATGAAGAGTTACTCTTTGGTATCTTTGTAGGCCCCCTTCAGATACTGGAAGCTGCTCTAAGGTCTCCAGATAGCTTCTTTTCTCCAGGCTGAACAGCCCCAATGTTCTCAACCTGTCTCCATACAGGAGGTGCTTCAGTGCCCTGATCATCCTTGTGGCCTCCTCTGGACTTGTTCCAACATAAAAAGTTCCATGTCCTTTTTATGTTGAGGACACCAGAACGGCACACAGTGCTCCAAGTGGGGTCTCATAAGAGCAGGGTAAAGGGGCAGGATCACTTCCTTCGACTTGCTGATCATGCTTTTGATGCAGCTCAGGATATGGTTGGTTTCTGGACTGCAAGCACGTGCTGAAGCTAGCTTATGTTCAGTTTCTCATTGACCAGCATCCCCAAGTCTTTAGGAACTGAGAAATTCTAATTTGACTTTTGGGTCTGAATATGGATATGAACTAAGAATCCATTGCTTTCCTAACCTTAATCTTTTCTTAACAGTTACTAAAGAGCTTGCTCATGAGAATCAGTAAAAATGTACAGTATTCATTATATAGGAGTGGTTCATCTGAGGACGCTTCTCTGTCGCCCAGGGACAACAGGTTACTTTCTGTGCCTGGTATGTGATGATCAGCATGAGCCTTAAAGGACTCGTGTGGGAGTGATTTCTTTTATTTTCTACTGTTGGAGAGAAATGAAGCAGTTCATATAAAGCAGCTGCTTGTTTTGGAACAAAATCAGCGTAACACATTAAGGAACCCATTAATCTCTTAGCTTGACCTCCATGCCTTATTAAAAATGTATTGCATCTATTGTTCATTTCAGAATGCCAGGGATGCTAAGAAATATGTATTCAGGTCTACAGGTTAAGAAAAAAGTTATAATAAAGAGCAAAACCAAAATGGATGTTTGTGAAGTATTGGCTCTCCTTATAGTTATTTTTAGGAGTAAAAGAAGGGCATATAAATACCTACACAAATAAAGAGCTGCTGTTAACTCCCCTCTTGTTCCATGGTTGCTATGTGTAAATTTTTGTCCTGGGATAGTGGCTGCTTCTCTTTGTTCAGTCCTTGCCAACACAAAAGGCCTCTCTTGCAGGAAGTCTTCCAGGAGAGTTGAAAAGAGAAACAAACCAACTTCTCCATCTCTCCTCCCCTCAAAAATCCCAACATTCATTTTACAACATGACTTATTTAGGCTCTTAAGTTTCCTGTCTTTCTTATATACTGCCTATGTATCTCCTGTGCAGTCCTAATGGTAGCATAGAATCACAGAATGGTTTGAGTTGGAAGGGACCTTGAAGCTCACTTAGTTCCAACCCCCTGCCATGGTGTCCTGGGTTCAGCAGTAGCAGTCATTTTTCTCCTTAGTAGCTGGTGTAGTGCTGTGTTTGTGACCTTCAGCCTGGGAACAGTGCTGATGACACCAATGTTTCCAGTTGCTGCTCAGTAATGTTCACTCTGACCAAGGACTTTCTGAGCCTCATGCTCTGCCAGGGAGGAGCGGAAGCCGGGAGGAAGCAGAGACAGGACACCTGACCCAAAC
>WYDI02008268.1:0-27035 GCA_009867235.2 Psittacus erithacus | reverse complement strand
CGTTTCTCTGCTAGATCTTCACCTGTGGGAGCAGAAGCCAAACGTTCCTGCTGTATGCACTGTGCTCGGCTGCGACCCGACAAAGCAGTATGTGCACTCAATTAGACTTCCGGGTGTGAAGACAAGGAGCCTGGGCAGTGCAAGTGGCATCACTGTGAAGGGAACTTTCTTCCGCAGAGTGCCAGGTGCACATTTCTCTCCTAGCTCTTCATCTGTGGGAGTAGAAGACAATGGTTCCTGCCGGATTCACTGTGCTTGTCCAGTCCCGGACGCCTCTGAGTGTGCAGGCAATTGGAATTTCAGGTGGGAAAACAAGCAGCCAGAGCAATGAAGGTGGCATCATTGCAAGGGAACTTTCTGCCCCAGAATGCCAGGAGCACGTTTCTCTGCTAGATCTTCGTCTGTTGGTGCAGAAGACAAGGGTTCCTGCATGATTCACGGCGCTCGCCCAGTCCCGGATGCCGCTGAATGTGCAGGCATTTGGACTTTGAGTTGAAAAAAGGCGGAGAGAGAACAATGCAGGTGGCATTATTGCCATGGAAATTTCTGCCCTAGAATGCTTGAGGATCACCTTTCTCTGCTAGCTCTTCATCTGTGGGAGTAGAAGACAAACGTTCCTGCAGGATTCACTGTGCTTATCCAGTCCCGGACTCTACTGAATGTGCAGGCAATTTGACTTTGAAGTGGGAAAACGAGTAGCCAGAGCAACGCAAGTGGCATCATTGCAAGGGAAATTTCTGCCCCAGAATGATAGCAGCACGTTTCGCTGCTAGCTCTTCATCTGTGAGAGCAGAAGACAAAGGTTCCTGCAGGATTCACTGTGCTCATCCAATCCCGGAAGCCTCTGAATGTGCAGGCAATTGGACTTTGAGGTGGGAAAGCAAGTAGCCAGAGCAATGTAGGTGGCATCATTGCGAGGGAAATTTCTGCCCCAGAATGCCAGCAGCACGTTTCTCTGCTAGACCTTCGTTGTGACATCAGAAGCACGTCTGTGTGATCAGAAGCTAGTTGTACCTGCTGGATTCACGGCGCTCGTCCAGTCCTGGATGCCTCTGAATGTGCAGGCAATTGGAATTTCAGGTGGGAAAAGGAGTAGCCGGAGCAATGAAGGTGGCATCATTGCAAGGGAACTTTTTGCTCCATAATGCCAGGAGCACGTTTCTCTGCTGGCTCTTCATCTGTGATAGCAGAAGAGAAACCTTCCTTTTGTATACGCTGTGCTCGGCTGGGACTGGACAAAGCAGAATGTCCGCTCTATTGCAGTCTGAAGTGTGAAGACGAGGAGCCAGAGCAATGCGTGTGGCATCATTGCAAGGGAAATTTCTGCCGCAGAGTGCCAGGAGCAAGTTTCTCTGATGTCTCTTTGTCTGTGACATCAGAAGCTGGTCTGTGAGATCAGAAGCCAGTTGTTCCTGCTGGATTTTCTGTGCACGTTTGTACAGGATGCTTTTGAATGTGCAGGCAATTGGACTTCGAGGTGGGTAAAGGAGGAGCCAGAGAATTACACCTGGTATTATTCGAAGGGATCTTTCTGTCCCAGAGTGCCAGGAGTTCATTTCTCTGCTAGCTCTTTGTCTGTGGGGGGAGTAGACAAACTTTCCTGCTTTATGCATTGTGCTCAGCTGGGCCGGACGAAGGAGAAAGTGCACTCTAGTGGAGTTTGCGGTGTGAAAAGGAGCAGCTAGGGCAATGCAGGTCCCATCACAACCAATGGAACTTTCTGTCCCAGACTGCCAGAAGCAGGTTTCTCTGCTAGCTCTTCGTCTGTGGGAGCAGAAGACAAAGGTTCCTGCAGGATTCACTGTGCTTGTCCAGTCCCGGACGCCTCTGAATGTGCAGGCAATTGGACTTTGAGGGGGGAAAGCTAGTAGCCAGAGGAAAGCAGGTGGCATCCTTGTAAGGTAACTTTCTGCCCCAGTGTTCCAGGAGCACGTTTCTCTGCTACATCTTCGTCTGTGGGAGCAGAAGACAAGCTTTCCTCCTGCATACAGTGTGGTCGACTGGGAGTGGACGAAGGATTAAGTGCACTCTAGTGGAGTTGATGATGTGAAAAGGAGCAGCTAGGGCAATGCAGGTCCCATCACAGACAAAGGAACTTTCTGCTGCAGAGTGCCAGGTGCACGATTCTCTGCTAGCTCTTCGTCTGTGGGAGCAGAAGAGAAGTGTTAATGCTGCATGCGCTATGCTCGGCTGAGACCGCACGAAGCAGAAAGTGCACTCTATTGGTGTTTGTAGTATGAAAATGAGGAGCCATTGCAATGCAAGTGGCATCACTGTGAAGGGAACTTTCTGCCGCAGAGTGCTAGAAGCACGTTTCTCTGCTAGCTCTTCGTCTTTGGGAGCAGAGGCCAACCTGTCGTGCACTATACAGTGTGCTCGTCCAGTCCTGGACGCCTCTGAATGTGCAGGCAATTGGACTTTGTGGTGGGAAAAGGAGGAGCGAGGGCAATGCAGGTGGCATTATTCGGAAGGAACTTTCTGTCCCAGAGTGCCAGGAACAAATTTTTCTGCTAGCTCTTCGGCTGTGGGAGGAGTAGACAAAGGTTCCTGCAGGATTCACTGTGCTTGTCCAGTCCCGGACGCATCTGAATGTGCAGGCAATTAGACTTCGCTGTGTTAAACGAGAAGCCAGAGAAATGCAGGTGGCATTATTAGAAAGGAACTTTCTGTCCCCGCGTGCCAGGAGCACGTTTCTCTGCTAGCTCTTCTTGTTTTGCAGCAGAAGCCAAACGTTCCTGCTGTATACACTGCGCTTGGCTGGGACCGGAAGAAGCAGAATGTGCACTCTATTGGAGATCGCTGTTTGAAAACGAGTAGCTAGGGCAATGCACGTCCCATCACAGCCCAGGGAACTTTCTGCCTCAGTGCGCCAGGTGCACGTTTCTCTGCTAGCTCTTTGTCTGTGGGAACAGAAGACAAACGTTCCTGCTGTATGCACTGTGCTTGGCTGGGACCAGAAGAAGCAGAAAGTGCACTCTGTTGGAGTTCGAGGTGTGATAACGAGGAGCCAGCGCAATGCGAGTGGCATCACTGTGAAGGGAAGTTTCTGCCGCAGAGTTCCAGGAGCACGTTTCTCTGCTAGCTCTTCGGCTGTGACATCAGAAGCTGGTCTGTGAGATCAGAAGCCAGTTCCTGCTGGATTCACTGTGCTCATCCTGGACTGGACGCTTCTGTATGTGCAGGCAATTGGTCTATGAGGTGGGAAAAGGGGGAGCGAGAGCAATGCAGGTGTCATTATTCGAAGGTAAGTTTCTGCCCCAGAGTGCCAGAAGCACGTTTCTCTGCTAGCTCTTCGTCTGTGGGAGCAGAGACCAACCTTTCGTTGTCTGTACACTGTGCTTGTCCTGTACTGGACGCCTCTGAATGTGCAGGCAATTGGACTTTGTGGTTGGAAAAGAAGGAACGAGAGCAATGCAGGTGGCTTTATTCGAAAGGAACTTTCCGCCCCAGAGTGTCAGGAGTACGTTTCTCTTCTAGGTCTTCATCTGTGGGAGCAGAAGCTAAACTTTCCTGCTGTATACACTGCGCTCGGATGGTTCCAGACGAAGCAGAAAGTGCACTCTAATGGAGTTCGCGGTGTGAAAAGGAGGAGCTTGGGCAATGCAAGTGGCATCACTGTGAAGGGAACATTCAGTAATGACTCCGCATCTTGTACACTGGTAGTCAACCACCAAATGCAACATGTAACAAAGGGATTTGAGTTATGTTGAGTTAAAGTATTTTTCTCCCTGGAGCTTGGCCACTTCCTTTTTCTGTTTTCCCATGGAACGTCGCAACAATCTTGTAGTCCTCCTGCCGTGTATATAGCATATTATCCAACCCCAGTGGTTGCACACTGCCAGCATGCTCGTTCTTCATGGAATCAATAGTTGTAACTGTGGATCTTAATGCCCTTCTTTTTAGCCATATGCCACAAGACAGATAGGTGCAACCATCAATATTCTATATCAAGACCCCCTTCCATAACAATTTCTTAAACAGTTGAAATCATTCCCCATGTTCTGCTCGGTCTTCACGTTTGGCGTGGCAGTCTCGCTGGTCCTGTTTGCAGGTGTTCCTCCGATTTATCTAGCCCAGGTAACTCCCAAATGTCCTATCTTTTCTATCAAGTTACACATGGTATACCCTGGGTAGTCATTAAGATGGGAATAAGATAAGGCCTTTAGGTAGGAGGACGCCCTTCCATTAGCAAATTACATACTGCAGACATGCAGTGTTCTGTCAGGAAATGTTCCGGATCATCATGTTGTACAGCCAATTTCATATCTTCCTAGTTTAGTATGACCATTGCCAGAGGCAGGGTTACCAACTGATCACTAGTAGGATGCTAGTTTCCATCTGCATTGTACCTCTGTTGTAACCAATATGCCACCACTGTAACAAAGTAAATACTAGTCCCTGCTGGAACTACCCTAAGGGCTTGTTGCACAAACAGGTCACTCAATAGCCCACTGAAGCGGGGCTAGTCTGTGCTGTGTGAAAGGACACCTGCCCCCTCTTCCCAGAGCCAGATAACCCACTCTTGGGGCTTCTCCCCAGGTCTTAGCCTATACTTGGCCAGTAGGTTTTTTACATCTTCCGAAAAATCTTCCATAGTACCCTGAAACAGGGTCCATGGTCCCCTTCCATTTTACCACAGGAGCACTCTCCATATTTCTCTACCGCTCATTATCCCCCTTTTCCCCTTCTGATGTAATCCAGATTTCCCCATTCTGTATTTTGGGGAGAAATAGAGAAATGTCAATTATTTTATTAATATAGGAAAATATAGAGAATATAAAAGATACAGTAAAGTATATTTCCAAAAATTGTAAGCCTTAACAAAAACATGGACCTTGTAAAGGCCTCCTTTACAACAAAAAGCTTCAATGATCGTCACCGCAGTTTGAGGAAGCAGGTTCTACCGTTAGCGTGCTTTCCCGCAGAGGCAACATTGACATGGATGTTATGAAGTTCTGCTTGCTTGAATTGCCTGAGTTTTGATCTTTTACACTGACAAAAATGGACACTCATTCTGAGACAGGGAGACAGCGTACATCAGAAGAAGTGGTTAGAAATACCTACAATGTCCTCCAAGGGTCGAAATTTTTCTGGGGAGTTCTAAACCAGAACTTTCCCACTAGGAACCAAAAGAGTGTTTCACTATAGTTTATTATCTTTTGTTCCAGACACATACCCCTTCAGTTAGTTTGGGTCAGATGTCCTGTCCCTGCTTCCTCCTGACATCCATCCTCCCTGGAAGAGCATGAGACTCAAAAAGTATTTGGTTGGAGTAAACATTACTTAGCAACAAATAAAAATATCTGTGTTACAAGCGTTGTTCCCAGGCTGAAAGTAAAAATGTTCCCAAAGGAAAGAAGAACATAAGTAAAGGAGAAATGTTGCTGCTGCAACACAAATACAGATTGAGAAAGTCAATCAAAAGGTAACAGAGAAGATATATGTTTTACTTTTTTATGTATTAGACCTAAAATTCTCCTTTCTAAGAGCTCATAATAGGAGATAGCACCAGTCAGGTAAATTTAACACTGAAAACTACTTGCAAATTATAAAATGAATATGTTTCCTTCCATCCTTCCTTCTTTCCTTCGTTCCTTCCTTCCTTCCTTCCCTTCTTCCTTCCTCATTTCCTCCCTTCCTTCCTTCCTTCCTTCCTTCCTTCCTTCCTTCCTTCCTTCCTTCCTTCCTTCCTTCCTTCCTTCCTTCGTCTGCCATGTGAAGGACAATGGGTTGTTGCCTTCGGACTTCCCCATGGGGGTGCAATGAGTCAATGGTGCCGCATGCCCATGATAATGATATGCCTTCTCTTAGGCCTTTTTGGCAGTAGCATCAGCCATAACCAAGGGGGCAAAGACATGGTTTCTATCAGGGGCATTCAGCCTTGCCAGCGCCCTTGGCCATCTGCACCACAGCCTATCCTGCGCTGTCCCACACAAGCGCCTCTTTCCTTCTAGGCTTCAGACACCCAGCACACTTCCCCGGTTTCTTCTCTCCACACTACGACCCTTCGTGTGCTGGTGCATCACCATCCTTGCAGTTTTGCTTTGTTACTTGCCTTGTTGCATCTTTGCCATGTTACTTTTTTCACATGTACTTTTTGTTCTTTGAAATGGAAATCCTGGGTCCCTTGTTTGGATCATGGGGAAACACACAAAATTGATGCAAAGTGTTCAAGTGTTTCAGTGCTCCGCTCTCTGTACTGTTCATACCTAGCGCTATCTTCAGAGGACCCAGTGCCTTTGAAGGCCATCTCTGGGGCTGGCAGATATCTCAGAGGAGCTGCTACAGACCAGAGTCATTTGAGAGCTGCAGCTGGACCCTGCGCAGTGGGTACAAGGGCACTTAAACTGGCACCATGCTTCCGTATAGCTGTAACTGCATCCCACCCAGCTTTTGATCACTTGCCTTTGCAAACAAAGGCAGCGCGCAAAATCCCCCAGAGATCCCATCAGATCTGTGTTCTCTGTCCTTCTCTGTGAAGATTTGGCAAAATCTATTTATGCATAGGTGAGTGTACAGAAAAATGTCAAGTCTGTTCATGGTCTCAGCAAAACCCATTTCCTACCAGCACTTTCAAGGGAGACTGTATTCTGAGGAACCCCTGTATTGATCCTGGCTTTGTCACTCCATCCCCTCTCTACTGGGCTTTTTGACCAAGGTTCTCTCAGCTGCCCTCCTTGTGCTTAGCGCATCGTGAAGATGCCTGCTGGGTGGCCTGCCTATGCCTGACCATTTCCAGCCACTTGGAAGCTTTGGCTTTTATGACTCATTGCTGCGCCAGCAGGCCTTGTGTCTGTTTGCCTCCTGGGCAGACTGTTCCTCTACAGCCTCTCTGCTCTTCACGCTGTGTTGGACCTCATAGGGCAGAAGGTCTCTGCTCATCCGTGCTCTGGCCAGGCACTGCTCAACTCCCTGCACATCAGAGTAGCTTCTCCCTGGGCTTGGAGGACGTTGTTCCTGAAGATCCAAGAGGCACTCACACTGCCTTCTACCTCCATAGCACTTCCAGAAGATCCTCTGCAACCAGAAGTCAGCTCTCCTGAAGTTCTGCACTGTCATTCTGCTACTGTCCTTCTTCTCCAGCAGCTAATGGCCATTGCAGCCATGGCTGCCTTACTTTTCTTATCCCCAGCCAGATCCACCTTCTCTGTCAGTAAGGGACCAGCCCAGGTCAGCTCATCCAGTGTGTGCGTCGAAATGCTCTTCCACGCACTGCAAGAATATATACAAATCCCCCCTCAGCTGAAATGCATTTTCTTTCTCTGGTTTGTGCTGGCTGGACTTGGTATGAGGAGCAGGACCTCTGACCATGCGCTGCCATGGAGTGGGCTTTGCGATGAAGCAGTGGTTTTACAACTCTGATGTTCACAAGGGAGGTGAGATGAAATCCAACTTGATTGAAAGTTCAGTACCTGCCTTGGATGAGTCTGGTCTTAGAATTATTTTGACTACGCTATTTATTTACTACCATAACAACTGCTGAGGTTTTTTTTTAAGGGTATAAAACATTCCTCGTATGACTGAAAAGTTGAAGTGTATTGAAACAGGGAGAAGTTCTCAGCCCTTTGTAGCCTAGTGCAGAGCCAGGAGAGCTATAGCGTCCATCAACCCTTTCTCATTTGCTCTGTGCTTACACTTGCACTCCCTGTAAGGTGCCTGCACACAACAATTCATCTTAAACCTCCCAGCAAATATTATTTTCGAGCCGCACGCGCAGATGTAGCGATGTCGCAGTGCTGCTGACGCCTCTGTGAGCTCGCTATAATCAGCCGCCCGCCTGCCTCCTCTGGCGGTCTTTTCTGTGCGGAACGCCGCTAGTGGTTGGGACAGGAGGGCAGGGAACCCGGTGCTAAATCATACGCAGACGACCTTATTCTTGGTCCGGATTTCAGACGTAGCGCAGCAGCTCCCTTGCTGCACTCTATTGAGAACCAGCCCTCGGCAAAAGCTGTTGTCCCGCTGCCGCGGTCAGAAGCGGCCCGGGCTGCCGGCCGTGCTCTGCTCCATCTTCCCTGGCTTGGCGAGAAGGGCGCGCTTTTGCTGCCTCTCTCCCACCTTGGCGGTCTTCGAGGAGGGCGAGGCGCTGGAGCTAGTTATTTAGCGGTTTCTGCTGCCATCTATTGACCCAGTTCTGGAACTTCAGTTCCTCTGGTGGTCGTTTACTTCTCACCTGGTCTTTCCTTCCTCACTTGTCCTTTAGTTACTTTTTATGTTTTGCTGGACTGGCAGTCTTATTTTGCAACATGGTTACATTGAGACTATTCTAGCAATTTGGTTACAATTTGCAGACCATACAATAAATTAGATATGTGAACAACTAAGTGAACAGAGAGCTCTGACGTCGACATGAGTTAACAATTTCAGTGGACAAATATTAACTGCTTGCTTCTACCCAACCCATCAAACAGCAACAAATCAACACCACCTCCAACCAGTCCCACAGCCAGTCAGAGAAGTGTCTCGTGTTGCAGTGTTAGGGAAGTCAGCAGACAGACACGTGAAACCAAAAAACAACAAAACCGCCAGAACCCAAAGAACAAACAAATGCGGCTGAGCTGAGTCCCTCCTATGCCCACCCAGTCCCCACCACTGGCCAGAGCGTGTAGGGACGGTACCCTCTGCAGTCCCCGGGACTTGCAGCGCTTTTCCTCACATGTGACTCCTCCACTGAAGTATGCAGCTGGATTGTGCTACTCCTTTACACCACCTATGTACTGCTTTTCTTGGGGACCTGGGCTGCACCAGCCACAGAGAAGCTTTCTCTTCAGTGCTGATAAACACAAGTTACACAATATAATAAACTTCAAACATCCTCAGCTGCATGACAATTCCAAGTAGCATCTAACGTGATCCACCTTGCACAAGGGACTTGGTAGAATGGTTTTAAAATGGGAGTTATGGAAGAAGAGACATAAACACAATTAAGATGCTGCCTAAATTGTTAATCAGACATCTGAAAGAAGTGGCAAGTTTCAAACCCCTTGTAGCTCAAAACACAAACCAGAGCATTGAGAAGATCTGCATGACCAAAGAACAAGTGGAGAAGGCAACCTGAGATCAATGGGAGAGGGCACATGCCCAGATAGCCTGCTGGAAAGATGTCCTTAGACACTGCCATTTGATCAGGAGAGATAAAAATAATGACAGTGATGAAATTATAGACAGTAGTGATAATAAAAGTACTTGGGAAGATCAAATTTCTTCTCCTGCCATTAATACACTGCCTGGAATTTCTCTTTCTGTCATTGTGGGAAAACATTGACAGGTCTTGAATGTACTCAAGTGACTGAGGCAATGGAAATGTGCTTGTAGGGTGATATTTTTCCATTGAAACTGCTATTTTGTGTAAATATGTGAAAGCTCATTTCGCTTGGTGGCTCACTTATGTAGTCTATTGTAAGCAAGGCTAACTGTAACCACATTGCTAGGATAGGACGGTTGTAATCGTGGTGTAAAAGAGACCCTTTGCTGTTATGAAACAAGTACAATAAATGTTGAAACTAGTCCAAACAGCTTATATAATCAGAACAGAAACTGTGCATGCTTAAGCTAGAAAGTAACAAAAGGACAAGTGGTGAAGAAGGAAAGACCAGCTGTTTCTGTATATGTATTAAGAAAATATGTATACTGATAGGATATTACTTGGGATCACTTGTGAAAAGAAATCCGGCGCAACCCCAGCACTGCAATAAAAGAATACCGGCTGAATAGTCTCATTAGTTTCTAAGTTTTATTCTTTGGCCCCAGCGTCCAGGCAGTTCCTAGCCACAATAACCAGGACAGGGTGGATGGGGAAGCCCGTCTTGTACCCAAAAAGACAATCAGCACACAGCGGCTCTGGGACTTATTTAACCAAGAGAAAAGTGAGCACAGTTAGCAATGATGGAGGACAAGCCATGCTGCATTATCAAGACTGTAACTTGCCAGGATTCCCTGTCCATGGAGGGCTGAAGCATCAAGGTAATCCGCAGATTTTTTCAGCATTTGTCACAAGGGGCACACTTGCCATGGCATCTTCCCTGGCTGCTAGAGAGCTATTGTGCTGGGCAGCTTCTGCGATTTCCTGTGCTTGAATTCCATTCAAAATGCCTTTAGTTCCCAGCATACATTCATTTCTCCAGAACAAATCATGCCTTCACATCCAGGGAGAGAGCTGTGTGTGCAGATATTTTCTAGATACCCAACTTCAGCAAAGTTTTGAAGTATCCATGTAGAAAAAGAAGGAGGAAAACCCCTCTGGGAAAAGCTAATATAAAAGGCTCCTTGAAGTGTCATTAAAAATTGTAAAGAAGTAAAATATTTTGAGAAATCCAGCTTTAGGGGCAATACCCAATGGCAATGGGTCCATGCGACATTCTGACCTCGCAGCAACAGGCCCTTCATGAGAGGCGGCTTGACAATGAGGTGTTTTTTCTTTAGGCAAACTTCAAGTCTGTAGGAAAAACCCACTGTCTGATCCACAACTCCCTGAGATTAACTAGAATAAGGTGAAACATTCTGCTAGAGTCCAAGGGCCATCCAGAAAGAGATCAGGGCCTTGAGATGCCTGCTTAAGAGACCCAAAGCACAAGCAGTGTTCTCTTCTATTATTCAAGTTGTAAGAAAGAAGAGGAAAGAAACAGAAACAGCCAGCAGACAAATACCCAGAACCAAGAAAATTGTGATATGTCTGATTATAAATTTTCTACCTGAAAAGCATAGAAAGTATGTGGTAAGTCAAATGCTTCCTACTTACTAATCTCATAGAGAAATAAGCTCTAGCCTGTGACAGTCAATTTCTATCTCTGATAGCCTTTCTTTCTCTCTGGATGAAAATATCTCTGACCTTCTTTTCTCTTCCCTTCCTCCCCAACTCTTTGCTCCCAACTACTAGATGCTATCCTTATCCTAATGAAGTCATTAGCAATTCTGTTATTGACCTCAATGAATTACGATTCCCTTCTCACATTCCTTTTAAAAGGACAATATAGACTCCAGCCAGAAAACCCTCAGTGTCTGCACTATTTTTAACTCACAAATCTTTTCCTCCCTCAATCACAAAAAGCTTCACTGTATGCAGTATCAAAACTGCACAAGGAGGAATCCCCATAAGACAGAAAGAAAAAGCTACTTCCTGGGAAAACCTCAACTTTATTTTCATCTGTGCTTCTTAGCAAACACCATAAAGGTGCAATGGAATAAAAATGAGAATCATGTATAAAAGCTCTCTACAGTAACATCGATTCCTCATGTGTCTGTTAATGTGTCACTCGTGGTTGGGCATCATGTATTATCAAGTGAACACTACATTCTTTTCTGAATTTCCAGCTTCAGCTTTGGGGATTTCCATTTATGTCCTATTTTGTTTTCTATTTTAGCTTGCTTATCCTGCAATTCCCAGCAAAATTTCCATGCATCTAGCATGCATATTTGTTTTGTTGTGGTGCTGGTTCCATTATTTTCTGAAATCATGAATCAAGAGATACTGCCTGGCAAACTTGTTTAGACGTATATTGCTTTACAGAGTAATTTGAAGGCAAACATCACTATTTTCCCTACCTTACTCTCAAACCAGAGGGAGAAAAAAGAAGCAGCTGTATTTGAAAGAAATTATTTACATCATCTTGAATACTTTTCTTCTATATATGAAACGACTTTAATTTGGCTTGTCTGAGCATCAAAAAAGTCCTATTCACATGAAAATATCAAGATTTTTTCATTAAGAAAAAAACCCATTACTTTTATTTGAATCCTCCTCTCATCTGGAGGGGACACTAAGAATGTTATGACTTCGTTTGTTGTGTAGTTCATAGCCAGACTAATTTTGGTTCTGCCTAGACATTATGGAAAGCTGAAAATCTCTATAAAATCTTATATAATTTAGATTTATTTAGTATGAAGAACAGCTTAGTATGAGGTTCTAGGGTAGAAATATCAATTAACTTTCCAGCCCAGTTGATACTATGATTCTGTGTGACTAAGGTGTCTCTGTGTCCTAGAAGTTGACACCAAACTTCTAAAAAGAAGAAAAAATAGGAGGCAGACCTTCCCCAGCTTCCCTAATGCCAGGTTATACAGTTGTTTGCCTACTTCCTCTGTATATTATTTGGCCTTTCCATTTTTCCAGTGTTTTCTCTGGGAAGTTTAGAAATGCCTCTGCCTTACCTGTAGCCAAGACAAAGCTGAGTAAGCACAGCATGCTCACAGTTGTGGATCCAGCCCCACACAGGTACTTTGCTACCACCTGGAACCTGTGGAAGAAGGCTCAACTTCAGCAACTGTTCATACAGAGGGATGATTTCCATATAAAAAAGTCCATAAAAAAGACAGAATTACAATTCCATATTTGGAAGGCACTGAATCCGATTAGCATTTTAATGCCAGCAGGATTCATTTCGGTCAGAACTTGTGGCATATTAAAGCAATATCTTTTATTTTCACAGGAGAAGCACTAAGAAGTGCAGATTTTCTCTCCTTTTTTATCCTCCATTTACATAATGAAATTGCTGAATGTTCCATATAAGCAAGAAGAAATTTATGCGTAAGAAAGGATACTTTTCCTTTCAGAGAAATGAGGGCCAATCTTAACCAAATAGCTTCTATGAAACTCTGAAGGCCCCATAACAAGATTGCTGGGGTCAAGCAACCCCCTGCTCTTACTGTGGTTTATATGTTTGGAGTATTTTTCCTCATGTGCCAGTACAATTTGCTTTTGAGTTTTCCTGACTGAAGATAGTTTATATGTGAGAAAGTTGAACATTGTATATCTCTTCATAAGAAACAGTCCATGGAACTAATTGTTACTGCTTCCTGAGGCGTTTTCATCTGCTTTAACACAGAGTGTTAGTACCTGGTATTTTGCTTCTGAAGGTGGTTTAAAATGTACCCTCAAAGGCACTGAATTACAGCTGTCCTAGGTTCAGCAGTAGCAGTCATTTTTCTCTGTGTTAGTAGCTGGTGCAGTGCTGCGTTTTTGACTTTCAGCCTGGGAACAGTGCTGATAACATCGATATTTTTAGTTGTTGCTCAGTAATGTTTACTCTGACCAAAGACTTTCTGAGCCTCATGCTCTGTCAAGGGAGGAGGGGAAGCCATGAAGAAGCAGAGATAGGACACCTGACCCAAACTAGCCAGAGGGATATTGCATACCACAGCACGTAATGCACAGTATATAAACCACAGGCAGTTACCTGGAAGGGCTAGATTACTATTTGGTTGAAGCTGGGTATCCTTCGGCAGGTGGTGAGTGGTTTTATTCTTTTGCCTTATTATTTCCCTTATCGTTATTATTGGTGGTAGCAGCAGTGGTTTTGTTTTATACCTTAGTTACTGGGCTGTTCTTATCTCAACCTGCGGGAGTTACATGCTTTTAATTCTCTTCCCCATCCTTCCAGGAGCAGGGGGAGATAACATTGGAGCAGGGGAGTGAGAGGCTGTGGGGTTCTGATTTACCAGCTGGGCTTAAACCATGACAACAAAAAAAATTTATTTTATTTTTTTTTTCCTTGATGGCTCCATAACTGCTATAGGAACATACTGTAACTGCCAGATGCAAACCACTGACACCAGGTTTAACCTCCTCCAAATATGCATTGAAAATGCTGTTTTGCCAGACAAGACATACTATGCAGGCACCAAGAGAAAAAAATTTGGTTTCTTAATTGCTTTATTCCCAAACTGGATAATTAAAATTTTCTTCTGTAATTTGGCAATGAAAACAAACAAACAATTTGTAATCCAAAAAACCCAGACAAACAGAATAAAAACAAAGAAGGCCTGAAAGAAATAAAAGGGTTTGGAGGGGCAACGCATTGTGTTATGGCATTTTTTCATTCATGGTGGTATTCAGCCTTAAGCTCAGTTCAGTCTATTCTGGACAGAGCACGATAACCAGCACTCCCAATCAGGATCAAACTCTTTTTTTCTCTTCACTATACTCACTCAAAATCGCTCAAAGTTAAATTCAAAATCCAGAGCCATCCTTTACATGTGCAACAAGCTTGTTAAGTTCAGCATTCCAGTACAAGGCTTATTTAACCAGACTGACATGCCTCTATGATTTTTTAGTAACATTGGCAGTTTCACTGTGCAAACATCATAGACTATATGTAGCTAGGAACACCAGTTGCCAAAGCAGCACGTTAATGCCCTGATCTGGAGTCAAGAGAGCAAAATGGAGAGATTGCAGTAAGGCGAGAACAAGATAAATGGAACTGTAGTGTGTCCATTTTAAAAGTCACCAGTGGGCAATCATCGGTTTAATTGTTATGAAACTGGAACCACATTTCCGAAGCTGAATAAGTACTAAGCACATTGACACAAGAGAAGTGCAACCGTATGTGAATTCAAATAAACTGTGATGGTTATGGAGATAACACTTCATACTTTATTGTTTAGAAAATATTACTTCATTTTTTTTTCCTAAGGAAAATGCTTACTACTGAGGGCAAGGAGGGGAGAGAAGGGACAGAAAGTGGCTTTTAAATGGAAGCATTTCAATTCCTCTTGACTTCTTACTGTACCTGAATATTAAGAATATGGTGAAAATTGCAAAGCAAATTGCTTAGCTGGCTTTTCTGTTTATTATGTGCTTCTCTGCATAACAGTCTTTGGCAACAACAATAGCACAACAGTTGAAAATGTGGCAAATACCTTTTTGTAAGGCCTAACATTGGTAAAACTGGAATGGCTAAGAATTATGTCCTCTGACCATTCTCTTTTTACTTAGATCTTCTTATCATTAGGAACTTGATTTAGCCTTTTTCATTAAGAAGTACAAAATAATGAAATATAAAGTATAACATCTTTTAGAGAGCAATAAAGTGGCAAACAGCACCTTAATTCCCAGTTGTCTCACTGGTATCAGCAGTGCCCTTACAGAAGCAAGGAACAGGCTTAGGAAAATACTTAAAAAAAAAAAGTGTATCAATTAGGTTTTTTGATAACATGCAATAAAATTAAAAACTACAGTAACGAAAACTGAACTGAAATTTCCCTTAACTTAAATGGAAATATATGTGAAGAAAATGGTGAAATTGAGAGTAATCTGGATTCTGTGGCATCAGGGTAGAGAATACCACCTTGGATCCACAAAGGCAAAATATTAAACTAGTCCAACTGCAGGAGAAAGAAGTGTGACAATAAGTCTTTTCTCTTTGCTGGTTTTTATTTTGCGGGGGAAGGAGGGGACTGTACAGAGGACAAGTGATTTTTTTAAAATCACTTTATTTTACGAATCTCATTAATAAAAATTTAGATAACACAGTCATGAACAATTTCGTTTTCTCAAATAAAAAGAACAAACAAGCCAAAAACTGGGAAAGGAGCAACATGGGAAAGAAATAGGATGGGATTAGGGTCTGATATTGAAGTTTTAAACTCATTCTCCCAGATGGACAGCATTTTCATCACAGAATAAAAAACATTTCTCATTTTGCAATATTTTTCCATTACACTTTTATGCCACAGTATTAACCAGGAATGGCTAAAACATGCAATAGCACTTCTTCAAGCAAGAAAGTAAGAAAGTGCAGGACCATTACTGAAGATATCCTATGGTATTATGAGGGCTGTGGGACCCAGCCGTGAAAAAAGCTCTACCATACCTTACAACAAAATAAAGTCAGAAAGATCCTGGCATATTGAACAGGATGACAAAAATCCTATTGGATTTTGATAAAAAATGACCAATAGTAGTTTAAAATGCTGTCACAGTAGTAGAATATTTCAGAAACTGACATTCTTTGCCCTCAAAAATCTTGCTTGCTACCTTTGGGATGTCTGATGATTAAACTTGGCCTTACCAGGTCATTCAGATTGTTACAAAAAATGGCAGTGGAAATACTGACTTAGTGCACTGGCTTGCTCAGTGCAATGCTCCCAAGGGAAACTAGTACATAAGTAAAGGGAGAAAAGTTGCTGCTGCCACACAAATACAGATTCAGGAAGTCAATCTAAAGGTAACAGAGAAGATACATTTTATACTTTTTTATATATTAGTGCTATACCTCTCCCTTTTAAACACAGAGAATTGGAGATAGCATCAATTAGATAAATTTAACACTGAAACCTACTTGCAAACTATAAAATGATCCTAAAATAGAGCAAATTAAATTTGCTCACACCAAGGGAACACAGGGGTGCTTTCAGTCTTTAAATTGTCGGATGAAAAAGTTTAGTCATCAGCACTTCCACACTAAACAAAGCTTCATGCATGGAGGTATTTGATGAAGCCCAGTATAAGGAAGGAAATCGGACTTCTGGATAACAACTGCCAGCTAGCTATTGTTTCACCTTCCAGAAACTGCAAGCTATTTGTGATTATAAATTGATAAACAAAATGTAGATGCTTGAAATAATGACTTTAACCCACAACCAAAAATATATATCAGGAGATGATACTGCTCTTTTCCCAATTTTAGAATGACCTAAATCTGACATAAAGCAAAAAATGCCAAACAACTGTGCTCTGCCGGCAAAGAATCAACACTTGTCTGGAGAAAAAACATTTTTAATTAAATAACTTTGCCAGAAACTAAAAACATGGGAGAAGTTGTAATTTCCTTTTCCACTTTTCCATATATGATATTTCTTCATTATCAGCCCGAGCCATGCATTCCCTTAACCAAAAAGATGTATAGGTTGTATACATTTTTTTGCCACTTCACAAACCTATTGCCTACTCTGACGTTTTACCCATGGTAGAAAGCTAATTAGGCTAAGAAATTAACATATCCAGAAATTCTTCAGTAAGTAGGAGGAAGCATGTATAACATATAAGAAGTTTAAAAGGCAACTAAGGTGTGCAACTTGGCAGATCCTGAGCTAATAGATTTTTCTTCCTTTACCTTTTAATTGAAAAGTAAATATTTTGTAATCATTTGATAGAAATAACATTGAAACTGTTGATCATGTATGATGAACTAATAGCAAAAGCAATTAGGGAAGCACACTGTGACATTCCAAATATTCAGTTACATGCAGAATCAGTAAAAGCTTTATCTAACTAAACATAAACTAACTCAAAAGTTATGGTGGTCTGCAAGAAACTGTAAAAACATCTTTACACCACTGACGTCTGACTCTTGGATTAGCCTCGGATCTCTTAAGTAAAATGTATCTATTTACTCTGACTGCTGGAGATAGCAATGGTATGAAAAAGAAGTACTCAATTTTAAAAACAACAAAAGAAGGAAAAAAGAAAAGGGGGAGGGAGAAAAAGAAGAAAAAAGAAAAAAAGAAGAGAAAAAAAAAAGAAAAGGAAAGGAAAAAGAGGAAAAGGAAAAAAAGCCTAAATTTAAAATTAGGTAACTTATGAGCTTTGTGGCAGAGATCGACCAGCAAAAGAGCACTTCAGTGCTGCCAGGACCATGAAAGCCATAGCACTGGAGAAGAGGCCAAAATGGAGAATCACTCAATACATGTTGAAAATGAGGCAAATGAAAGTTCCCAGTGAACAGGCCCGAAACGTGCCTATTTATTTTCTACTGCTAAAAAGGTATTTCTGGACATAAGGATGCATTTCATGAAATGGAAGAAAGAAGCCCGATCAAGCCATTACATCTCTGTTGCTGAAGAGGAATGCTTTCAAGACTTCATCTCAACCAATAGCTTCCAGCACTGGGATGGAAATGTTATCAATGAAAGAAAGCTTGAAAACAGAACATTAATTTAAACATCTTTTAGCTATTTCACAGAAGGACTGTGCTAAAGCTTAAACTCTCCACTTTCTGGCTAGGAGCTGAGCGCCAAAACTGCAGTGGCTAATGAAGTGGCAGAAAGAGAAAAGAAGGATTTGTAGCATGCCAAGGCAGACGAAAGCTGCTTGAGCTGCAGGATCATCAGCTGAAATCTAGCTTTGCTATCTAGCAGGATCTGACTATCCCAGACTGCAAGTTGTTCTTGTAGAAGACAGGGAGCAACAGGAAAGCTGCTACAAAGAAAGGGGTTAAAAATAGTTCTAACCATGTTACTGTGTTTATGTCTTTTGCTGGTTGTTTTGTTTTTTTTTTTTTTTGTGGTTTGTTTGGTCTTTGCTTGTTTCTTTTTTTTTTTTTTTTTGGTTAGGGTTTATTGTGGGGGTGGAGGGTCCCTTTCATAAAGAACAGTTCATAAATGGAGAAAACTTGATTACTGGATACCAGTGAGTTTAGTGAAGTTTGTGAAGGTTTATGGTCCAGGCTTCAGGCCACTATTAGTTCATCTTTTCAGCTGAAGCCGGAGCCTTCTTATTGTCAATCAAGTTCTGGCAAAAAGGGTTACACAGAAATAACAGCATATGCTATTTGATGAAAAGGTACTCACAACACTCTATTCTCTGGCTTACACTTACAGATTCCGCTACTGACCCTGAAAAACCCATATATATTTACAACAAGATAGGGTATAAGTTCTTTCTTCAGCTATATTCAAAAGCAATAAAAGTAAATTATCTTTTTCTCAGCAGTACCTGAGTAACATTCATGAAGAGAGTGCTTGGAGTTTTAAACTGGATAAAAATGAGTCATCACAGTTTGCTGCATTAATGTGTGCATGTTTTCAGGGACTGATCTTTGGACTGACCTGTCAGAGGTGTAGCCAAGCCATTGTCTTTTGACAGAAAAATCTTTGTAATCGCACAGAGAAATTTACTAATCTGACATCTAGTTTAGCAGATGAATCTTGGATTTTCTTTGATCATGCCTGGTAACAATGTTCAGCAAGTCAAACAAATAAACAATCATTAATTAAAAGAACAATGAAGAGTAAAGGCTATTTAGTTATGAATGGCACAAACTGACTGAATATTATGAGTTCTCAGATGAAAGAAACATTTACTAAATGATGCAGATAAGTATTACATAAGCCTCAAGATAGTTTTACCATGTAAGGGGGAACCCTGAAAGAATATTATCACAGTCTAGGGAAAAAAGTATAACAAACTGGAAAGCTGCCTTTGGGACTCATATGAACTGAAGCCCTTCACTGTGATTCACGCCATTAGGCTTATAAACATCTGTGCAAACACTACAGTGGGCACTCCTGCCTCAGAAATGAAGGCTTTAAAACTGTGGTCTCATAAAACAAGTAAAAAAAGAACATTGAGCCTGTTAATGTGTCTCAGCCTTTTTTAATGGTAGTACTGCTTTCACAATATAAAGTGGTCTCAAATGATCCAGATGCTTAGCTGGTGTAACCTCATTTTTTTACCAGATCAAGGGAGTTCTTTTTCTTTATACAACCAGCTATGTGACTTTGGACATTCTTTCATTTCTTTTGTAGTGCAGAAAGTTGAGAACTTGCTTGAAAATTTGTGAGTCTTACAAAAAAGTACTGAGAGCATCACCTGGCTCTACCTTTGTAATTACAAACCACACCTATGTTCCTACCTGTATGACATTAAATAGAATGACTAAACTTTAATTATTCTGGGGAATGAAGTGAAGATAAAACAGAAGTGAAATTCTTTAGGGCATTTTGTCTTAATAGAAAAAGTATAAGGAAGTTACAGGCTTGTACCAGCTTAAAACTTTATTACTTAAGTAATTGCATAATGATGCGCTGGGAAAATTATTTGATGCAAAAAAATACTCTTTAGTATCTGCAAGTTTCTTGTGCTGTTTTAATATTGAATAGGATATTTATGGCCAAATTTAAGCAGATCTTGTATAAGTTCAAGGTACTTTTTGTTAACAGTGTTCAAAGCTTTCCTTAGTGCTGCTCATCACCAAAAACTGGAGAACAACCCCTGAGGTTTCGAGCAATGAAGCAGCCTAGGATGTGGGGGGCATTCTGGCACTATCAAGACTGTGAAGCATGCACAAAGCAAAAACCTGGTAATGAGACTAACATCTATAAAGGGGCAATTTCTACTAGTCCACAGCTCTCTGGCCAGCAGAGAAAAGGCTAACAGAGCTAATGGTCAAACCAAAACCAGCTTTGAGTTAACATTTCAAAAGTGTGGTTATGTGAAAATCTATCTAAAACCACAACAGAAAGTTCACTAACCATTATTTTTATTGAGGTTTATCATTCTATAGATAGATGGCTTGCAGCTTAAATGGAAGATCTAGGCTCCTTGTGTCAGACATTAACCAAGTTTGCTTCATCTGTGTAAAGCTGACCCAAGAAGATGATATGTACCCATCTTTTCTGTTCCAAAACCTGTATTTTTCTAATTTAGATGCCACTTGTAGAGCCAGACTGTGAAATGGGTAGGATGGTGTTAGCTACATACGTCCACTATTCCCATACTCAGTTATGGTTTCTAGTTATCAGGAAATGAAAACAGATTTTTCTTTCAACAAACTATCTGTCCTGTGTTCAGCAGTAGCAGTCATTTTTTCTCCTTCTTATCAGCTTGTGTTTCTGACTTTCAGTCTGAGAACAGCGCTAACACCGCTGTTTTTAGCTGCTGCTCAGTAGTGTTTACTCTGAGCAAGGACTTTCTGAGTCTCATGCTCTGTCAGGGAGGAGAGGAAGCCAGGAGGAAGCAGAGACAGGACGCCTGACTCAAACTATCCAAAGGGGTATTCCATACCACAGCATGTCATGCCCAGGATATAAACCGGGGGCAGTTACCCACAAGGGCTAGATCACTGCCTGGGTCCGGCTGGATAGCAGGTGGTGAGCGGTTTTATTCTCTTCCCTTGTTATTTCCCTTATCATTATTATTGGTGGTAGCAGCAGTGGTTTGTGTTATATCTTAGTTATTGGGTTGTTCTTATCTCAGTCCATGGGAGTTACATTCTTTCTATACTCCTCCCCATCCCTCGGGGAGCGGGGGAGAGGAAGGTGGGTGAGCGAGTGACAGGCTGCTTGGTACTAAGTTACCAGCTGGGCTTAAACCACAACACCATCCTTTTTGACTTTTAATTCTCATTGCACTTTAAAACTGAGGGTACATTTTCTGCCTTCAGACACTTTCATGTGAGACTTACCCAGAGGGATATTTATTCTGGATAAAAATAAAAAATCTCTGCATTTACTCTGGATTTATTTTTTTTTTTAATAAATCTGGTTTTAATTTCCATTGTACTTAAGGAAAAAGTACACTCATTTGAATTATAAATCATTAATCATCTCTAGCCCTAATGGGAGCAATTCACTACATCTACATTATGAAATCATCTCTTGACATGGGACACCAACTCATGTTTTCAAATTTGGATCAAGCTTTGAGTGATGAACCTAATCATCCATTAAAAATAAAGGGAAGAGATAATCAAAGAAAAGAAAAGATGCATAGATCATATAAGGCAGACCCGTTTCTGGAGCTATTAATATAAAGTGTGGCATCATATCCAGGAACACTTCTTCCATTCCCTGCCAATTACTAAATACCTGCTTACACTTACTTGGATCAACCAAAAATAGCTGCTGGAATAAAACCACTTGAAAGCATCAATGCATGCCAGTAACTCCAGAGCAAAATACCAAAATCTAACGCCTTGAATACTCTTTACTATAAACCTTTCCTATACAGGGTAAAAGGAATGTGTTTATGCCCAGAAAATTATTTCATAAGAAATGTTTATGTCATTTCTGTGTCAGACATACAGGAGTCAAGCAGCAAGCTACACAGTTTCCCACTTGCATCTAAGATTATTGCCATACACAGTCCAAAGCATAAACAGATAAAATCAGTTTAGATGAAAGAACAGCAGTGCAGACTAGGATGTATTTATGGCCATAACGTACAGTATTTTCTTACTTCAGAGGCTTTCTGTAAATATTTTTGTATTTTCTTGTGGGACTTGTTACACTGCATAGAACAGTTCCAAAACTAAAATGAAAGTGTACCAGGAAGTTGTTAGCAATGTTTGAAAGCAAGATCCATAAGGGGTCTCAATCTAAGAAATGATATATGTATTTCAGGAAACAGTACTCTAAGAAACAAACACAATAATTAAGACAATAGAAATTCACAATTCTCTAAATCACTTAGCAATTTCTTCAACCACCCCAGTAGTGTTTGAAATATATAATTAGATATGTAGATTCTCATGATGTAGCGGGAAAAAGTAACAATTCTCAGAGGAGAAGTAAAGAAAGTTATAAAGACATGCTGGAATGAAAGAAATTAGTGAGTAAATAGATATAGGACTCAAGAGTATATAAGAAGCTAATCTGTCCTAATCAAAATCTGCAGAATATTATAATGTTGATTTGCATCATACTGGGTCTTTGTTCAAGCACTAGGAAGTGGTATTTTGAAGAAGCAGGAGAACATAAAGCACTCGCTCTCTCTTTTTCTCTCTGCTTGGCTGGCAGGATATTAGAAAAAGCTGCAGCCTTTACCTATAGGCGAAGGGATGAAAGAGTCCAGAGGTCTCTTCAGCTGCAAGGGCTGAAGCATCTCTTCTATTAATACAGGTTAAGAGAGCTGGCCTGGTTCAGCCTGAAGAAGACAAGGCTTCAGAGAGACCCTGGAGCAGCTTTAAGTGCCTAAAGGTGCTACAAGAAACATGCAGAGGGGCTTTGGACAAGGGATGTAGGCACAGGATAAGGGGTAATGGCTTTAACCTGACAGAGAGGAGACTGAGATTAATGTTAGGAAGTTCTTCACTGTGAGGGTAGTGGGACACTGTTACAGGGTGTCCAGAGAAGCTGTGGCTGCCCCATTCCTGGCAGCGCTCAAGGCCAGGTTGGATTGGGGCTTGGAGCAGCCTAGTCTAGTGGAAGGTTTCCTTTCCCATCTCTGAGGGTTGGAGCTGGATGAGCTTTATGTTCCCTTCCAAACCAAACAAGTCTGGGATTCTGTGATAATTTTTCTTGATCTCTGAGGAAGGAAAAGAGCTCTGTACTTTAGAAGGCAGGAAAGAAGAGAGAAGTCTTAAAATGCAGCCCTGTAAATACAGCAAAGGAGTTATTTAACATGGTGTCTGTAACACCAAGGGCCTGGGCTTGATGAATGGAAGTACCCTTCCAGCCCTGTGTCCCCAGCTGCTATAGAATATTTCTTTGCAAAAATAAAAAGCATTGTGCAGAAAGATGTGAGACTATAAAGCTATTAAGGGACCTGGAGAGGATTGGTTCCAGTGTTATAATTAGGTAATTCAGAACTGACTTTGAAAACATTTTTCACATGATCATAAAATCTATCACATGGATCTCTACCTCTGCATGCAATTACACATCAGACTTCAAAGGCATGTAAAAAGCCAAAAAACAAAAGACAAAAGACTTTTTATGATGCTACTCAAGAAAAACCCAATAAATTCATTGCCAAAGAAATAGAAGGAACAAAATAAAAAGCCAGTTTTGCATTTACTCCTAATATCACAGAAGCCCTTTACATCACATACGGACACGTAACGTAAAATGAGAGATGCTGAATCTTAGGCAATTTATCATCTGATTGCTTTGAGTAAAAAGCTAATTGCCGCTCCGCAGCAGCATGGCCTGGCCAGTTGTGCAGGAAAAACCTTTTCAACACAGTGATGCAAGCATCCTTGCCGAATTCACAAGGGAACCCCACAGTACAGTGTGTTGAGATACTCAGGGCCTCTCACTGAAAAAAACCCCAACCAGAAAACAAAGAAAAACAGTATTTTAAACCAGGCCTTTTAATCTGAATAGCAGTGGGCGATGAAATCAAAATGAAATCATTTCATTCTGTATGAAACTGTCCCAGTGAAAGCTACCGGTAAATGGATAGCAATCTGAGGTGCAATTTTCCATTGCATATGTTTTTCAAAGTTAAACATCTGCTAGGAACAGCTTGCTGTTAGTAAGTGAAAATAAGAACCAGAACTAATACAGTAACTGTCAGCAGCTTCCAGGTCATAAACTATCGTTTATTTCTCCTCATGTTCAGACTTCAGAGTGGAGTGATGGAAGATATAGTCATAAATTTGGGAGTCATATCAAGATGTTCCCATAAACACTGTATCAGGATCTTGGCAAGCCACCTAAGAAAAGTTGCTGCCAAGAACTAACTTTTTTTTTTAATGTAATTTTTATTGTTGTTATTATTTTCTGCTTTCTAGTCCCTGCAATAGACTAACTAGTGTTAGTTTATCAGAGTTGATATAAGAATTTACTTTTCATACTTTGTGCTGCAGCTACCGATGTTTTTCGCCTTTGTTACAACAAACCCTTTAAAACTGTTGCATCATGAAACATAAATTATTCCATTGCTGACTCCCATGGCAGCCAGAGGGGAAAAACTTTTTTTTCTTTACTTAGTAGAAGCCTATTAAAGTGACAGGTGAGCTGCCAGGAGTAATTGAACTGAAGTAATCTGTAAGAATTCACAGAAAGTGTGTCTGTCCTTACTGACAGTCTTGTTGAGGACCTATGCCAGGTCTCTCTTAGTCGATGGTTTTACTAGGACAACAGTGAGCAGGGCTAAACTTATCACTGAAATAGCAGTACAAAATTGCCATAAGCATCAACTTAAGCATGAACTACTATTAGGATTGTAAAGGAGATATTTGAAAGCTACAGGCTCCATATTCTTATACACAGGCCAACTCTCCTGCAAAAGCCCATAGTACATAGAATCATAGAATAGTTAAGGTTAAAAGGATCTTAAGATCATCCAGTTTCAACCCCCTTGCCAGGAGCAGGGACACCACACACTAAGCCAAAGACTCAGGCCAACCTGGCCTTAAGCACTCCCAGGGGTAGGGCAGCTGCAGCTTCTCTGGACAACCTGTGCCAGGGAAGAATTCTTCCCCTCACAGGAAAGAATTTCTGCCTTATATCTAACCTGACCATACCCTGTTTAAGTCTGAACCCATCACCCCTTGTCCTGTCGCTGCAGTCCCTAATTTAGAGTCCCTCTCCAGCATCTTTGTAGGCCTAAGATATTTAATACTTCCTGATACTCTGAATGCATGCCAGAGCTCTTAGTTTATGTGGTTATATTATCAGAGTTGGATTGTGCAAGGAGGCATTAAAAAACCAGAAGTTTGTCCTAGAGCTTACTATGGCTACATGGTTGCCACACTTAGTCCATCATGAAGCCATTGGTAGTTATTGCAACTTGCATATAGGCAAGTTAAATTAAATGTTAACATCAGCTTGCAGACTTTCCCAAAGAATGAAGTAATTGGAGTTTACAATCTTGCATAATTTTATGACACCACTGATTATTTCAAATAATTGTACATTGTCGTTCAAAAATAACATATGAGAGCCTTTTGCCTAGCTAGAAGAGAAAGAAATAAAACACAAATTTTTTTCTGGTTAGAGTAAAACTCCAGACTTCCCAAAGTCTTTTTCTAAGTTCCAGCTATTATGTGGCACAGAAATAGGACATAATATTTGGGTTCAGATGGAGGGGAAAAAATAATTTAAAAAAATATTCCAGAGTACAGAATTCTATTGCTAAGTTAAACAATCTTGTAGAATAGAACAAACAGTCTTAAGGAAGCCAAAGTTGATGACTTTAAATGTCTAACAACAATCCTTCAGTGTTCTTTTGGTCTGGACATAACTAAATAAAATATGCAACAGTAATATGAGACAGGTCAGGTAAACTGCATTTATAACATCGCCATTAATTTGAGATTTCCCTCAGAAAATCATAGTTATGTCTTCACAGTCCATTTCTGAATCAATAAACAAAGAAGAAACCATGTTTCTCATACATTGAAAAAGTATAAATTAGTAAAGCAAAAATCTTCAAATACCTAAAAGCGCCCTACATGAGGAATGCCCAGCCATGTAGACCTACCAGAAGAACTTTACATAATACATACTTCTTATCACAAAGAACTCGATGGATAGGGAGCTCAAGGACCTATTCATAAGCCAGAAACAGCAATGCTTTCCTAGCAATTCTTCCATTTCTCTGTAGGATGGGAATGAGCTAAAGTGCAAGTAGGCTCAAAGGCTACTTAGATCTAACATCCTAAGCAGGTCAGGATGCATGCTTCAACGGGCACAGGATCCAGGATACCCAGTAGCTCAGCCCACAGAGTGCTTCTGCCCTAGAGTAGCTAGTGGATACACTTTAGCTGTTCAAGAGTTGGCCTCATCTCAAGAACTTTTCAAAAGGAATGTTCATATCCTTTGCACTTCCACAATCAGATCAGACCTGAAAGCTTTAAAATGTTCTGGATTTTTCTAATTGCACATTTTTACTGGCTTTGAGCAGGGGATTTTGGGGTTCTTATTGTTTGATTTTTTTTGTTTGTTGTTTGAGGGGTTTTTTCCCATTTTTGTTTTGGTTTTGTTTGGTTGTGTTTTTTTTTTCTAAATTTCAACTTTGCCTCCCATGCAGGCATTGGAATTTCCTCTTCATTTAAGTCCTTCACAGATCATCACTGTCCTAATCCAATACTAAATCCATGCTGTGCCATCTGATCTCAGCACCTGAGGTCTCTGGATATGCCTTTTTTTTCCCCTTTTTGTTCCAGTGCAAGTTAGAAAGCAGTAAAAAACGTTTCCTTCTAACAACTGCCAATTTGACCGTGTTACCCACCTTTAACATCTTTTTTACTCAGGACTCTGTCGAGAATGATTTTCTCCATTCAAGGTGAAATATAGAAGCAAACATATAATCTGTTCCATTGCAAATTGTCCTTGAAATTTTTGCAATTGGACATTAGGACTAAAATAAGAATGATAATTCCAACAGGAAGAAAGGACTTCTTTAAATAGTCTAAAAAAAAAGAAAACAAACACACAAACAAACCCAACAAAACAAAAAAACTGCCCCAAAATTAGAATAAAACTAAACCCTCTAAAAATTGTATGAGTAGTCCAGTTCTCAAAAGAAAAATTTAAGCTCTAAAGAGAGGTGGAACATCTAAAGAGTTCCAAAAAAGTACCTGGAACACAGTACCTGACACTTCTTGCCCCTTCGTGGTAAGTCACTATAAGTGTTAAGAATTCAGTGCTCGCATGAATTGCATTCAGATACATTGTTTGTGTCCTTGTTATGGCGTATCAGTATAGTTCTAGTGTAAAATTATTACTCTGATTTAGCACTGTTTTTTATACTAGTGTATAAGAACCACTGGTACAACAACTTAATCTAATAAATCTACTCTAATCTAATCTAATCTAATATAATATAAACATAAGGTAATATAATATAATATAATATATAAGAATACACTGGC
>WYDI02008265.1:0-63206 GCA_009867235.2 Psittacus erithacus | reverse complement strand
CTGCCCATGGCAGGGGGGTTGGAACTGGATGATCTTAAGGTCCTTTCCAACCCTAACTATTCTATGATTCTATGTTGCCGTAGAGGCAAAGTTGTCCGCTCAGAAATATCAATTCACTGACTTCGAGGAATGCAATTTACTTCTGGGATCTGGGAATTACTTTTCTGATACCTAGGGTCTAGGTATCCACCTCCTTGCTGCTTCTGGAATAAAGTCAGGAGGAATTAAGCCTCTTGTATTCCTCTAAGCCCTAGGGATATTACTTATCGATAGTCTGTCTGAGGGACCAGACAGTTCTTTTTCATCTTCTGTGGCTGGAATAACAGCAAGGTGGATTCCAGCTCCAGTTCCCACTGACTTGCTCAAGCCTATGAAATAAAGTCTATTACCAGACAGAGGTAGAAACATGTAGTCTTAGGCTCACCCTACCCTCACTTCTTCCCTTATAGGACCCTGGCTCCTTGCAGTGGAGGTGATTTTAAGACGTTACGGCCTCCAGCTGTCTGCCTCCCCCAGCTCCCAAAACTTGGCAGAAAGTAACGTGTCTGTGCTTCAGCTACTCCAATTCGTGGTCTGGCCTATTAGCTTAAACTGTTGAGAAGACCAAAAGCTGATTATGCATTGCCTCTAGGAGGGAAAGCACCAAACGGAGACTCTAGTTGTCTCCTTTGGTGCTTTTAAAAGAATAGACCTGTGTGTATATTTGCTTTGCTTTTTGTAAATTAAAATACATTAACCTTGAGAAATGCAAAGTACATTTACTCCTACAGACCTTCACCTGATGCTTGGAGCTTGCTTCTTTGTGGTATCACAAGAGTGGACGAGTCACAGGGGCTGCTAAGCTCACTCTGGCACAGTAACATTGAACACTCCTTGGACTGATGGCGACTGTGTTTTATGGTTGGACAGGAAACTCAGACATAACCTGTAACAGCTGAGAACTGATGACAGAAATGACCAGGATCACTGATTTTTCTTTGTTATTGCTTGAAAACCATCCTCATACCCTAAACAGAGTTCTTTCGGACTAAATTTTAAGATATTATCAACCAAGATTTTAGTATATCATCAGTCAAGATAAGCACAATAGAAAGGAAAGAATATCTTATTTTTCCAGACAGCAACTCAGGCACGAAAAGAATAAGGAATTCACCACAGTCACATGGAAACCTCTGGCAGAGTCCCATCAGTTAAATCCTTGCTGGGCTAAATCTTTTGATGGCCAAACACACATAGAGTGACTCTCAGTGTGCAAGTTCCTGCATTCTACTAACTGGGAAGAAAACCTTATCTTTTTGCTTTCATTTCCTTTCTACAGAAATTTAATAGCTAAAAAGCTGTTGTGAGCCATCACATTAGTTAGAGTTCATTGCTTTTGCTTGTAGTATGCACCAGCATAACAGTAAATTCTAATAATCCAAACAAAAATCAGTCTGTTTCATAAAACATAACCTCTTTCTGGTGTCTGAGAAGAGCTATCAATTCAGAGACTCAATCTGGTTCTGCCTGAAGTCACTGGGAAAGCTATTAATAGTGGCAGGATCAAGTCAGTTCACTAATTTGCCAAATTCCCCATCATTAGTGTGAATTAACGAGATCCTACTGGAGCTGCCTTTTGGCTGTAGGTGAAACGGAACATGCCTGGCAGCACATCATCATTAGAAGGGAGGCCGGGGAGGAGCAGGCGTAGTTTGGGGGGAGGGAGATGAGCAAATGGAAGACGCTTAATGCAGTCCAGATGGAAAAAATTGACCCTGACTTCACCAGTCAGGCAATGGCCATAGCCAAGCTGTTTCCTAGTGAGGAGAAAAACTAGAGAGGCTCAAGTAGCAGATGAGAAGTCAGCTCAGATAAAATAAGACAGCCATTCCCTTTGCCCCCCAAATGATCTTTTGCCCAAAACATGAAGCAAAACGCATGCTCTTCTGCCTCTTTTCAAAAATTTCCAGTGGTTTTCCTTTTCTTGCTTTCTTTAAAGTTTCTAGAAGCCAAATTGTCAGTGTGTGAAGTGGAAGGTTGTGCTCACTCTCACATCCAGCTCCGTCCAGAGCAAAAAGGGTAACAAAAAATTCATGAAGAAAACCACTTCTGAGAGATTTAGTGCCAAGAGGGTCATACAAAGTTTGGTGAAGCATCCAGAGAGATGAACTTGGCTGTCATCACTAACTAGGATGCATCATTTTGAGTTTAATAGATCCTGCCAAGCCTAACAACAGATATTGTTACTCTGTTCCTTGAGACAGTGACAGCGGTTTAACTGTCTGTGAGTCACTGAAATAATAGCTATTGCTTGAAAAGAATGTGCAGAGAGGAAAAGATGTCCATCTCTCGTATATGTGTCTGCTTCTGGTGCCATCACAGAGACAATACTAGGCTAATGCTTGTGTATGATCTTTTAATGGTGGCAGACCTGACTGCTTTGTAGAAGTAATTGGGTAAATCAGAATATTTGCTTTTCTTTATTTGTTTTATTTGTACTGGCTACAGAGCCAAATGCATATACCTCCATTTGGGACAGGCAGGAAGCCTGGAATTAATAGCTCAAATTAGAGGCATAAAGCACATGAAAAAACCTGTTTTGTTTCATTTAGTGGTATGATGACAGCGATGCGGTAGCCTTGATAACACCCTTATAGTATTCAGGAAAAACCTTGGGAGAAATGATGTGAGCGGACAGTTCTGAGATGGGAACTCAGAATTGCCTAGTAAAACCCCAGCAGTTATTTCTGCAGACTGCTGGCCAGGCATTTACTGTCTTTCAGACTTCTGACCAGAAACCTCCTCCTGAGCCATGCCTTACATCAAACCAATTTCCAGCTGTGTGGGAACTGTGGGATCCCTGAGCAGTGGATATAGAGATGACCTTTTCAGTCTCCAAAGGTAGTTCAGCCCCCTCAACAGTTACCATTAGTGACATTAAAGCCATAACCATAGTGAGCTGATAGAGAAACAGCACATTAGAATATTTCATGTTAGGAAAATACCACTAAAAAATGGACTGTCATAATGCACTTCTAACTAAATACTGACTGCCTGTGCTGTGCTCAGCAAGAGCAATCTTTAATAAATATGATCCAGACCCTGCCCTTTCTCTCCCAAAAAGCAAAGGCAAGCTACCAAACCTTCAAATACTCAGTGAATTCCCTTGAAAGTAGCAGCGGCTAACCTGGCATACCGAATATAAGTGAACACACTCTTTTCCAGTTGTCCCATAGTATGTAGCATTAATTGCCTTGTAGTAAAAGAGTGGAACAAGATGAGGTACTTAATTGGGAATCTCACCTATTATTTCAAGCATCTAAGGTCCTTTCCAACCCTAACTATTCTATGATGATTCTATGATTCTAATTCGTAAATCTCTGCGGTACCTGTCAGATTACCATTGTTTAAAGGGGTAGTCAATCTTCTTGTATCAGGAAGAAAATAAAACAGCTTAATTTTATCAGAATTTTAAAAGGCATCATTAAGTATCCTCTACTTAAAAAAAAAGTCTCTGTAGGCAATGTATCACACTCACAGAGATAAGAAATGCTTTCCATATACAATCCATTCACTTTGTAGTTCACTTCTAATGGGCAGTTTGGTGAAAGGTACTTTCCAACATGCGTTTAAAATGATCCATTCAAAAGATAAGCAAATTGCAGCTGTTCATTAAACTCAGCACTTTATGTTGTGCTGCAAACATATATTTAACCAGGAAATGCTACTGTAGGCTCTTACTGTGTTGTTTTTTTTTCCTCTGAGATCTAGAAAATGTTATGATTCATCATCGTTCCCAAAAGTGCCTGAAAATTACAGGCCAACCACAACAGCAAAACACTAGGTGCTTAGGGAAGTGAACACACCAAAGAGCATTGCAAATATTTTCCATACAGCTCCCCTTGTTTGTTCCTGATTCCTTTTGATCACTGTTTACTACACAAGCTTTCTTTAAGAGGAAACAAAGCTTTTGTACTGACACTATTGTAAAGTCTATATATTGCAGTAAAATTACCGGCTTTCTAGGAAGGGTTAAAGTAGGGGCCAAACACTACAGTGCGCTGTAGTAGAGCTTTAACCTTACACGCACATGTACTCTGAAAGCCAGAAACTGTTGCTGTTTTTTCAGACATTATGGCCTTGCCTATATAAGGCAGTACTGTAAAAGTGCAAGAGCTAATATACACATACAGAATTCTGCAGTTACTTTTGCTTTCAGTCCTGTTTTCAGATTCTGCCTGTTTTACTCTGAGCAGAGAGGCTCAGCTGCCAGGTAGGAGTTTTGACGCAAACGGGTCAAATTCTTTGCATATACCAATGAAGAGATGCCCCCACTTGTCTTCTAGTACACAAAATTAAGCAAGCATCAGAATTCGCAGAGATCGTATACCAGGTCTGGGAAAATAGAGTCGAAGGGAAGGAAACATTTTCCAAGTTACTCAAAATCTTGTCCTTCGTAATGATGAACACCAATATGGTCCCACAGGAAGAACCAGGCACCCTGCTCTGCCTGGAAAGTCGGAGTCTCTTTAGGATGTGTGGGTCACAACGCCTTACCATAAAACTGACTTTATGCCACAAACATGCATAATGAGAAGTGCACTAATGCTTTGCATTCCCCAACAGAAGACTGGGATTCTACACGGCCCATATACAAATGAAGAAAAATGAGTGTGTAGGTTCTAATGAGAGGAGAGGAAGGATCTTGCCCCAAACACTGAAACTTCACGGTTTCTTCACCATTTCTTTCACTTCCTAACAATATTAACAGCAGATAGTTTTGGGTTTGTGTAGCCCAGTCTCTTCAACTATACTTGCCAAAGCACAGAATGGTACCACATTCTGGGAGAGGCTAATACTGATTTGACTGCAATAAATGCCGGTTTATTCTGTGCCTGAACCCATATGCTGGGGCTTTTGACCAGAGTGTCAATCAAACCTGGGCATTTTATAGAACATTCAACATTTAGGAAGCTCCATATTTTTCATGTTGCTAAGAGCTGAACTATACTCATAGTGAAGATAGCTCTGAGGAAAAAGTGGGGCTTTGTCTTGTCCTGTAAGCTTCTTTGTAGAGTTTTCATTATTTTTGCTTCTTGTTGAGCTTGAAACACCTTAACAATCAAATCAAAACAAAGCATTTCTGTGGACGTTTCAGCATTTCCATTTCTATTTCCTGCTAAAGTAAGGCTATGCAGAAACACAATAAATATGGGAAGTCATCAAAAGAAAACTAAAACCAAAACAAGGGAAAAAAAAATTCAACCATATTCTTATGGAACCTTTAAGAGGTGTTTGGTGCCAATTCTGGGCAAAGATGGCTCTAGCCCAAAGCATTACGTATGAACTGCTCTGAATGAGGTTTTCATAAATCAGGATTTGGCTTGGGATCTGTATTTCACAGCTGCACCGTGTTATGTGTAGCTTCTGTCATAGGCCAAAACAAGAACCCAAGCTCTGAACAACTCCTGGCTGGGGGGGAAGGATGCAAGGTCAGGTGAAGACCTCAGTTTTGTGGCTTCAGTCAGGCTTTGTCAGGAGGTGTCTAATAAAACATGAATATCCACAATGAGTCCCTACTTTACTGTAGCTGATTCACCCATTTCTCTAATAATAATGAATTAGTGAAAAGAAAACTTGCTGAGAAGAAAATCCTTCATTTACGTAGTTCAGTCGTTAATACAGCTGCCTGCAGAAAAAACCTAGAGAACCTCCACAGCCACCAATCCTGTATGACTTCCTTAGCAAGAATTAATTCTTTTCCGTGAAGACATTGTGTGTGCATATGTCTTACTTTTGCCTGAGTTTTGACTGTTTAAGAATGTGGAGCTGGAGCAAACATACTACATCATATTTGGGCTGTATTTAAGCAGGCCACAACGCACCACAAGTACAACTCTGCCTAAGATAGAGGCAGTGGAGCCCAGTGCAGAAGAGAAGAGGCACAGGCCACAGCTACCATTTATGGGAATAATTTGCCCTTTAGAAAATGGGATTAACAATGCAAGGCCCAGAATTAGAGAGACATGTACAAATCCACAATGTTAGTGGCAAGGAAAATCCCTTTCATTCATCTGTGGTTCAGAAAATGCTTTAGCAGTTTAGAACAACTGTATGATGCAAGACCAGATCTTAAGCAGTTAAGGTGGCTGGGGGAAGGGAGAGAGAGATAGAAAAGGTTTATTCCCCAGTAGCACCTTCCTGCTGTGTGCTTTGGCTAACACTTTAGTCAGGGAGCTGGAGAGAGGGGACATTTTACAGTAACTGGAGCTGTGAGCAGCAACTTTGCCTAAGCATTTAATTATGTGAAACTCAACTAGTGTTGGGGTTTGTTGCAAATTTTAAGTAGGCTTGCATTGGCTGAAAGGTTCACTGTGATCTGCTGAGGCTGGCAGATGTTTCTGTGGTTTTGGTGGGAAGCTGTTGAATTTTGGTCTCAACAACATGGAAAGTACATCATGAGGACAGTACAAGTGAGGAAGAAAGAAGAGAAAGAAAAGAGGACTCTATGTTACTCCTTACTAATATTGAAAAGATTTACACTGCTTTGCCCCATTTTGCTTTCCAGTTACCAAGTTAGCCCTAATTACTGCATGTTTTGTATGCCCATTGGATTTTTGTATAAGCACTTTGTTCTTCACCACAGTCCATCAGAAGTCCTATCAGTTAGTGCTGTAAGAAGAAAAGTCACTTGAGGAGCAATAAAGAAGGAAAAAAAATAGATTGGAAGTCAAAAGACTTCATTTGGTTCCAATTAACTATGATTACCATGACCCCTTCTGCCAATTAAAACATCAGGTAGAGTATCAGCCACACCTGAGCTGGAGGGATATAATGTTTTTAACAATATTTATACCATCATCTATAGGTCATGTTTAGCCTCTTTAAAGCTGTCTGCTAGGCTGCTCAGTTCAGGGTAAACTGTGTAAACTTTAGCTCCATGAAATGGAGCTAGGCGATAAACAGGCTGAACATTTGGTCACATATATGGTACTTTCAATTCATTCACGTTATGGGCCAAGTCTGCTCCTGCATGTTTGGATCTGTAATTGATTGTGGGAGCTATTAATCACAGGTGTGTGTGATAATGTTTAGACATCGCTTTGATTCAAGGATGCTATTAAGGAATTAGACTGCAGTAGGGTAAGAGTTTGTCTCTGTAATTAATTGCTCCTGGGGTTTTGCAATCCATAATCAAGTAGTGGTGCAAAAATCAAATACCGACTTGAAAAAAACAAACAGCTCAATGACAACAGCCACTCCAACTCAAGTTATGTGTTCTATTCATAGTCTACATACTGATGACTGAATATTTCTGTTTCATATGTACAACTTGTGAAACAGATGCTCAGTGTTTGTTTCAGTTTCTGAGAGCTGCTGCTGGAGCCTGTAAAAGATATAATCAAAAATGGATAAGGTAACTAGAAGGACTCTGCCTCACAGTAGTTAATTAGATCTCTCTCCAAGTTACGCTTCAGCAAGGACTGAAGAGTGACATTACTAACTACTTGTTTTGGCCCTACTGTGATTAGGATTCTGACAAGATCAGAATTACCTGATCCTATTCAAATTCATCATAAATTTGGACTTATAACCAGAAGGCATCCCTGTAGGCTTGGGAATTTCTCATTTCTTATGAGCTGGTATTAAGGATGTTTGGGCTGAATCAGTTTTTTGGTAGAAAGCTGGGTGAGGAAAACGACAGAAGAAAACATTTTTGATTCTTTGGGAGTGACTTTGCCTCTGGAGTTAGTCTCTATGAACAGGCTTGGAGATGCTTTAGTTGTAAATGAGAGGTAAAACAAAACTCTTCTCCAGGTGTACTTGGTTGTTTAAAGATCTTCTGATGTTTGACGTGTGAAAGTATTAAATGCATTAAGCCAAGATGATTCTAATTCAGGCAATTACTTTTCACTTACCCCAAACTCCACTCAGCAATTTAAAGTGACTTTTCAGACTGGAAATTCTTTGGGGAAGGAGCTTGCAGCAATACCAGGAACAAATTTAATATTAGTTTTCTCACGTCCTGTGCTGATTCTTATACAGTATTGCTGTCATTAACAAACTATTACCTTCCACCCCAGAAACAGATGCATCCCAGCCCAAGATGAAATAATTGAGGTGGTTTTTTGCAGAGTTCATTGAAATCAAATCCTAACATGTAGTAAGTTGTTGTTGTTCATGTTATGTGAAATAATCTTGCGTTTTGAATACCTTCCCGTTCCCTCTGGAGACATTGCCATCAAGGTGACTGTACCTGCTTCTAGCACCAGATTAAGAACAATGGAGAAAATGGAACAAAACAGAGGTTTTCAAATTCCATTCTGATGTCTAGCTGCCAAAGGAGCCTGCCGTGCTCAATTCAAGGGCTAATCCATGACCATCACTCTACTTCAATAATTACAGAACATTAATGAGTATGTTTCCTTATTACAGAGCTCAAAATAGGAGCATTTGCATTCCGATTTAGCAGGGAACTTTTAAAGTCTTAGCCCAAGGATCGTAAGAGGAACGGATTTCTTCTTTTTTTTTTTTTTTAATTAACTTTGCATTCAAAACTTGTCTTAAACCATCTGTTCTCATGCAAAGGGTGAGGGAGGGGGAAGCTAGCCACAGATTTTCATCAGCGAGCTGTTAAATTAGTCCCTGCACTTCACAGGGCTTGTTTTATTCAATCTGCCTTTATTAAGAACACAGGTTTGATTCTGCAAGGAACAAATTCTTCTGGTTCTTTAAGGAAAATGGTTTTAAGCAGGGTTTTATTAGGTTGCATTACTGGATAAGCGATACAACATGTTACCAGCGTGAATCATCTGATTTACAGTGACAAGAAAGGAACTTAAAAAAATACCCAAAGCCCAAACATTGGCTGGCAAGGGCTAACAGGGCCAGACTTGATCTACTTTTTCAAAGTTTTTCTGTTGCAATTGGTAGTAAGGCTTTTGGATATTTTGACTAAGTCTTTTTACCATCCCTAAATTAAGAAGCAGAGAAACTGGGGCCAGACTGTGAGTCTTCTAACCAGCCTGAATAATCACAGTGAAGTCAGCAGGGCTGCTGATGAAATGAAGCATGATCTGGGAGGAGGTTTAGCACTATTTCATCCTAAGAGGAAAGAGACATGCATAGGTCATCTTGCCTTCACAGCCAGGACTGTGCTTTACAGTATACTCATTTTCTTTCACTGTCTTAGTCCTGCTAGCACAACTTTTGTGAATCCCCTGTGCTTGTCTGCGAGCAAACAGGCATTTACAAATCTCTGCCTTCAGAATGATGCAGGCTTCAATCATACCAGGTGAGCATAATGTAACTGAGAGTCATGACTGAAAATCCTCAGCCTGTTTCCATTGTCTGCATTCAAATCCTTTTTGCTTGCTACACTCAAGTATCTGATGAGTGATCTGGCAGGTAACTGGGAAAAGGCACAAAGAATATTGATAGAAACAGAAATGTGATTTCTTAATGAGAAGTAATAGGAGAAACCTGACCCTAAGTGATATATTCAGCTACCATGAGGTCAAAGTGCATATTCTCCCTGGCAGCTGAGAGTACCTCTTGCACTGAAGACAGAGTGAAAGTGGCATGTGAAGATCTGCAGGCTCAAAGATATCTCAGGTAACCCCAAAAGGGAAACTGAATATTTTCACTGAAAACGTTATAACAAAATAAAATAGTTTCACTTGCTGAAGTTGATAGCTTTCAGTCTAAGGATATGTCTCTCACAGTCATGTTAACAGATCTTTATCAGTATTTGTGTCTAGCCTAAAATTAGCTCCTTTCCTATATAGAGGTCCTGAGGCTAAAATGATCTTTTAAACATGAAATAAACTTATAAAAGAAGTTCTGAAATGGATGGCTAGAATTTCTGAACCAAAATTCCCACCTATCCAAGTTTTGAGGACGCTACAAACTTCTCTGATGAATTTTCAAGCTGTGCTCAAGACTATGTTGAAAACCCCATCCCACAGTAAACACCTAATTTGAGTGTTCCAGTAGTTTGAGTCTTCTGACTGAACTGAGCTATGAAAGCAGAAAGAAGATGGTTCCCTGGAAATCAATGTATAGTCCTAGTGCTGTCCTCCCCAGCAGATTTTGCCTTACCTGTCCCAACTAAGCCTCACTGCCAAGAGCTGGTACTACAGACTGTTGTAGCTGTAAAGAAAACTTTGTAAATTCATTGCCCCTCCTTTAACTGCAATGAGAAGAATAAAAGGAGAAACAAGATTTGCAGCATCCCTTTCAGATGCAATGATGAATGCTCTTACCAGGAACAAGTGTCACTTGCTTAGTTCTCTCATAACCTATTCCCACTTTGAGGCTTGTATTTTATTTATGAAACCATACCATGGTCAACATGTGGACTGAGAAATTATCACTGAAATTATGCTGGAAGTTGTCTGGGGAGGGGGAAAGTCTCAGTATCCTCTCCTAGGTATTTTGAGAACTCACTAAATACATTTGTTCAAACTGAATCCAATATAGTACTTTCTAAATGCTTAATTTTGCATTCTTGTAGAGAAAAAAAGCATCCTTAGAGTGAGCTTTTCATGCTGATTTACATGCAGAAGATGACATATATATATATTCATATTTCAGACTCCATAAAAGGAAAAAGAAAGGGGAAAAACACTACAGAGATCCCTCTTGGCCCTTCACGGAGCTTGGAGATTAAGTTTGAGCACAGGAAATCAGTTTTCTTACCATGCAGTGAATGATTGCTTTCTCAGTTTCATGACTAACCATCTAGTTTTCTTTCTGGTGGGTGCTTAGTCATTTGGGATGCTTGAGTCTTCTACATCCTTTCTCTCAGAGGGAACAGAGGAGTCACATTACTGCATGCTGCAGTCTGCCTGTGCCAGCAGGCCAGGAGTGGCTTGGGAATGACAGTCTTGCCTTGTTGCTTATTATTAAAGGAACGATGACTACTAAGTCTGAGAAGTCCTGGACATTTGACCACACTTGGGAATGAATCTCCACCAATTTTCTTCAGAGCATGTTGACTCTTTTGGCATAAAGAAAAATCCTTAGTGCAGCAGAACTGAGCATCTTTAGTCTGAAATAACAGGTTTGACTAGTATGTTTATTTTGATGGCTATGGGATTCCAGGGAATTTGGTGAGGTAGGAATCCTGTGTAAGACCACAAATCTATTCAAAATGCTGCTCCATTAGCCTCTTTCTCTGCCCTATCCACATCCAATGCAATCTCCTTGTTACAATATATAATGAAAGCTATGAAACCCCTGACATTTTTTTAAACATCTATTTGCATGGAATTTGAACCTTGCTACAAATAAACCATAAAAATGACATTAATAAACACCGGAAAGCAGTAATGATGTGTTATTGCCATAGGAGGGCCAGTTAAACAAGTTAAAGGCTGACACAGTTTTCCAGATGCAGTGTTGCACAATGTGCTTGTTTACCTGGTTCATTTACCCTTTCCCTTTCCCTCCTTAGACACACACATGGGGGTACCAAGGGCGAATACTGAAGTGGACTCAGAAATGCCAAATATAAGTTACAATCTCCCTCCCCTACAGTTTTATCTATGAGATCATGTCTTTTACTTGTAAAACCTTTACCAACTGCAAAAAATTGTCATCTTTTGACAAATAACTTCTGATGTTTGAAAATGAGGATACCTGTATCTAACCTCAAGTTCTACTCCCCTTTGCTTATCTTCTTTATACATATATGTTTAGTTTATTTCTCCATTTCAGGTCTTATTCCTATACCTTTCTCATGAATTGTGAGAGTTGAAAACAAGTTTTTCTCTCCTTGAGTTCATCAATCTATCCAGAACTCTTCTGGTTTTTGTCTCACTGAGTCATTTTAGCCCTTTAAATTTTACCTTGGAAGCTTTGTTTTCTCTTTATTTTATGGTAATGCCGCTTTCTTTTTACTTGCATAATACAGTCCAATGCTGTAGGTTAGAAATGTCCTTAGAAATGCAGCTGGAATTAGGTATAAAATTTAGGATGCCTGAAGAGGACAACAGTATTTCTAGGATTTACGTTTGACTGATCTGATAATTCTCATTAATGTCAACTCTTACCATGCTCTGAAATCAGCTACTCAGATGAGTATTCTGTTGCCATGCTTGCAATTTGCTCTGTGTTTAGAAAACAGATCCTACAGGTTGCTAAAATCACACAGATGGGTTTAGGCTAAGCTAATGTTCAACCTGTTTTTCACAAATCTAAAATCTATATACTTCCTTTTTTAGGAAAACTTTTCATCCAGCTTCCGCTTCATGTGGAAGTGACAAAAAGGCTAAATGAATACTGTGGGAGCGAAGTTGCCTTGGCTCATCAGCAGTGGATTTACACTGGCTGTCACATTGCACATTTATAACAAGCCAGTTCCTTGGAGAACCTCAGTTAGGTTCAGATCCATCCATACTTTCATATCTTGCCAGTTTCAATGAAATGAGGATAATTTAGAAAAGTATAATTATATTTTAGCAGATCAAAGATGTATATATTAAGTTGAACTAATTGCAGTGAGGAATTTTGACCTATTTTCTTTGAAGTCTTACAAAAAATAAATCAGGTGTGCCAATTCCATTTGTACAAGACAAGTTCAAGGTTCCGGATAATACTATTGCTGTCAATTTGTGATACTGTTATAGCCACCAGATAAATTAATTTTTGTTCTAGGATCAGGCAATTATTCATACAGAGAATAGAACTCCAATTAATGAATATCTCCTGCTTCTGTTCTGATGATTACCTGAATCTAAGTATTCCTTTCAGCTAGTTGCAGTCTTGCTTCATGTTTTCTCCTAATGAAATCTGAAGCTTTTTGAGTGGATATAGATAAGCATCTCTGCACAGATTTATTTATTTACTTACTTATTGGTTAAGATCCCAGAATGCTTCCCTCCAACAAAATAGTGTTTAAGAATATACTGTAGCTTACAGGATGCACCCTGTACCTGCATGACAGATATTAGCCTTCTCTTCATGGACTGAAATACAAATGTGCTGAAAAGTGTGATTCTCTGCCTGGTGGCCCCCCAAAAATGGGCAAAAATGTGTCAAAAAATGGGCAGAAAGCTTGGAGGAGGAGAAGATCAACAAAAGATCATCAGTGTCTGTAGCATGGCTCATTTCTTTTGTGTGGATTTGAAAGGAGAATTTATTAATCTGAGCTAAATTCTCTGCTGTCTTAGATGGTGGTCACTGAATATGGGAATAATGATAATGCTGTTCAGTTTCTTAGTCCACCTCCTCTGTGCTGTTATGCCACCTATCTTTGGAGTTGTTTTTCATCTCTTTACCAGTTCTTTCTCCTTAATCTTAGGAGCAAAAATCAATCTTCAGCCCAGAAACTCTCTCCTTTGTATTGAGGCAGTGTAGAAGCAGGAAAGGAGAGTAGACAGTTTCAGATGCAGTGACCTGTCTGGTTTATACTTGGCAAGTATCACCACAGTGGCTTCATTCTTTGGCATTGCCGATATAGCGAAAGGCAGAGACATGCATGGCTTGAATCTTATCTCACACTTACACCGGGAGAGGATTTGCCTTTAATCGTGAGCACAAACCATTAATGTTGCACGACTACAAATTGTGGTCCAGTTACAGAGGAAGGCTGGATCTCCTTCTCCATTTCTACTTGGTCAAAAAGCCCACGAACCTTGCTACTCCCATTTCCTTCTTTGCCTTTCTTGTCTCCATTCCCTTAGGGTCCTAGCTTCTACTGACTGACCTTTACAAACGCAACAACAATAATTATCCTATAATTAGATACTCTAAGTCACGTTGTTGCTAAAGCTGTCAGTGTGGGAAGGAAGCAAGCAGTGCTTAAGGTAAGAGCTTAAGGCTCCTTTGCTGTATCACCAGAGGTATTTGTGCCAAGTCCTTGGCATTTCATTAGGTGGTTGTTGGGGTTCCCTTCTAATTGCGTTTCATAAGTTAGTGATTGCTGTTCATGATTCAGTGGCTGTCTGTCTCTACACCACATAGATAGAGAGTAAAGAACATTCAGAGTTTCAGCAGATTTCAAGTTCCTGCTGCCATTATGGCCATTGACAAATTAAACCATCCAACCTCATCATGCTATCTATCTGGCATTAGAGGTGCATCTCAGTCTTCTGGTTTTCATCCCAGAGCTTGGAATGTGTAGGTTTAATTCTGGCAGGTGGCAAATATGTACTGCTTGTGTAAAATCCAAATACCTGGCAAATCCTTCTGGGTATTAGTAATACCTCTGAAACCATAATTTTCATTGTCCCATCAAAATGGGTGAGACACTGAGACATTCTTGTAGAAGTGTCCTAGCTATGACAAGGTTCGGAAGCACAGCCCTGGATTAAAGACATAAAGCTCCTCTTATCCACCCTTCGTGACATGGGCACTCCATTTAAATTTCTTAGCAAGGCATTGAATATAAATACAAAGAAATATGCGAGTTCCTTATAGTTGGGATTAGGGGAATTTTCATTTTCCTTTTTTTCTTTATCCTTAGTGTCCTCTGTTGTCAGTTGTTGCCATGTAGCAAATCCCTTAAAAACCTCTCTGTCTTGAGATGTGTAGCAGGACTTCTCTGCTCACTCATACTGTGGTTTTTCTTCTTCCTCTTTGCCTTGCAAAAAATGTTGTTTCTTTTTGACCCCAGTTTAATTTTCCCTGAGCATACTACATCAAGCAGTGCCTGCAGAAATACACAGGATGGAATATCTGACTTTATCTCTTTGTTGTCCACATTTCAATGTCTTGCTGCTTGGATTAGTTATCCAAACCTCACAGTAAAAATATAACTAATAAAATCACTCATTCATATAATACCCTGCCTCGGTACCAAATTTCTTCTGGCCCTTACTTACGCTTGCATTATTGATAAGCATCAGGCAAAAGAAGGGTCCCTAGGTTAAATCTATATTGCTTTGAATTTCCCTTCTATGCTTAACATCAGACGCCACCAACACATCTTGAACTGATTTAAGGCCCTGGGGTGTTACGCAGTGCCATTCAAAACACAGCAAGCCACTTTCCATGTGCTGGGGCCACTAGGGCTCGTTAGAATGGCATTTTTAATAAAACTTAAGTGTAACTACAACATTTTGCGGCCCCGCTCTCCAGATAAACCACTATGTACGTCATTCCTCACTTCACCTCCCCTTTTACACACCCACTAGACTTTTGACCAGCCGGCCAAATTCATTATGGGTGTAAATCTATTGCAATCAATAACATTCCTTCTGCTTGACACTTACTGTAGGCAAAAGTTTCCATAAGCTGGTTTGCGTGCGTGTCTTTTTTTAACTTCCTATAACAAATTAAGTCTTGAAACAAAGCCCTGCATGCTATTATTCAGGTGAGGCAATGAAGGAGCATTAAAAACACTGTGTTTTCAGATGCAGCTGTTCTACGTTAGAGTTGTTTTCTGGTCCAGAAAAGGCTGAGCCGTTAACAGTGTATGATCATTTTCCTTTTCTTTGCCTAAAATAAAAAAAAAATACACTTCTCCAATGCAATTTCTTTGAGGCAAGAATATCTTCAGGATTTACAGAAGAACTCTGGTGCTAGCTAGGATATAATAGGCAAAAAAAAGCATAAAGGCTATGTTCATGGTTTAAATCAGTATCTGTGCTACTGGCTGAAATCAAATCATCTACAGCGCACATAGGCAATATTAACCAGATAAGTCAGGACAGTGTTTCTTGGGACCTTGTTCCATGGGAATTGGAGGGAACTAGTGGGGAATGACCCCACCACTAACTGCAGTTGCTGGAGCAGGAGCCTTTCCAGCAGAAGTTTTGCAGTTTCTTGCAGATGGTCAAGCTCTGCATCTCCTGGAGGTTTGCTCCTCTGAGGATGCACCTTAATGAAGCCTATTTTGCTTCTGCTTTCAGTTTTCTGGCCTTGTTATTAAACTCTGTGTCATGCATGGGACGAAAGAATCAATACATGTATTCCCTGAAAGTGAATCACCATATACCCTGTGGGATTTGGATAAATAGTCTGAATCACGCTTTCTTCACCTCTCTAGACTTCCATTTCAAACACACTCTACAGCCCTCAAAGTACAAAATACTGCTATTTCCAAGTGGGTTTGCACTGATCAAGAAAGATCTATGCTAAGATGTTTTTCATACAAGACACTGTCTTATGCTTCCTAACACGCTCTTGCTTTACCTCCATCAGCTCCAGACAGATTCTGCATAGTTTTGGTTTTCGGCAAGGACTGCATCTTTGTGCATGGATAGTTACATATTTACAGCTCTTAGCAGAGTTTTAGGTATTACAGTAATAAATATATAAGACTGATTATGTGGTGGATGCGCTGTTTCCACCTCTTTTCCAATACAAACCTCTCCTCTGCTCAGCATCTCTCCCTCCTGCCCTGCCACAGCTGACAGGGACGGGAGGTGTAAACTCCTGCATGGCAGAGCATGCACCGGGTCAGCAGCCAGCACCATTGCTCCCAGCTTACACAGTCGCCACGCGATGCTGTTTAATACCAGAGCAATGAGGTGAATAAAACCTACAAAAGTTTATAGTGTGTAAATTACTGTTGCACCCTGCCCTCTGCCTCCGCGCTGAACTGCCTGCAACAGAGATGTATAAATGAAAACAGTCCCTTTCCATGTGATGGCAGAAGGACTTCCAGGAGCTGGAGAAATGACAGGGAAATCATATTGGGATGGAAAGCAGGAGAAAATGTCCCAGGCAGTTCTGGCTCTTGACACCTCATCCTCTGAACATCCCATTCCCAGGCACCTTTGGAAAGAGATTGTGCTGGAGAGCCTTGGCTTGAGGCCACAAGTCTCCTGACGAAACCTCAGCACCAAGAGCCATAGAAGTGTGCAAAGCCATAGTCTTTGAGAGCAAGAAAGGAGGCAAATCAGAAAGTAGGGTCATCAAACAGCTAACTCAGGGCTTTGAGCAGAATATAGAGGTGAGGAAACCAAAGGCGCTTTGGCAGAGGGCTCTGCTGGAGGCTGTGCGCTGCAAGGACTGATTTTTTGCCTCTTCTTGGCTTTCAAAAATGTCACTGTTGTGTAATCCGAATAGCTGCTGGCCATCCCATATCTTACATATTTGAGAAGACTGGAAAATTCTGTTTCAGAGTATCTAAAACTACTGAGGAAACATGCCATTGTAGACAGGCATCTACAATTCAGCTCAACACATGAGAAGCACTGGCAGCTGCCGTGTTATCTTTGGAGCCACTGCATGGTCTCTCAAATTGAAAACACGACAAAACATTTTGAGTAAATGCTGAAACTTTTATGATCTCTTGGGGGAAAAAGAAGTTTCAGATAGTGTAATCTGATGAGTGTGGTACAGATGAAGAGATAGCCAATGCCTGTTAGAAGATGCATATGCATGTTATAAAAGAGAGGATATATCTGGCTCCATGCTTACAATAAGGTCTGCTAGTACAGATTCCTTTAACTATTAAAAATCTTGTTACTGTAAGTAGGACTTGAGCAACAGACCGAGGCACTTTCTGAAGCAGCTTCTGGTATTCCACGTGTTTAGAAGCAGCATGTTTTTCCAAAAGCTGGTGTCAGCTCTGGGTGTCTGGCCTGCTTTTAGCAGACAATTGGCTTTGTACATGTCATTCTGCTTTCTTTGCCTCAGTTTCCCTGTTTTTAATACAGATAGTAAAATCACTTGCATCATCAAGTGCTTTGGTATTGAAAACCTGTTCTATCTAGGGAAAGGTTTTGATGTTCTCATCTTTGTGGATGTGTAATAGGCCACTGCAAGTTTAAGGAAGGTTACTGAGGTGTTTGTTAAAAGTAGTTAATGATATATCTATATATATATATAAAAGTAATGCAGAAACATCCAGGGGCTATGTTTTAAAAACAAATGAATACATAGCTATAGCAAGTAGCAACCTTTGACAACACTTGCTGTAGTGTGGTATTTCAAGAGCTACAGTTAGGGCTGGTCCTGCTGAATCCAGGGGAATTGCAAGTGCTCTGCATGTTTCAGGATTAATTCCAGACTCTTATTTCCATGCAAAAAAGGAGTGATTCCCAGTATCGCATCAGCTTCTGCACATGTCATCTCTTTGATGGCTGCTGCGTGCAAATGCACGTCTTGCACACAATCAAATGGTTGTTCTGCTGAAACTGGGCAAAGGCAGAGAAACATCAAGTTAAAGGTCATCTCTAAATCTCTCATTTTCCTCCTCTGTTCTGCCTTCCTCGGAGCCCATGATTTTGTCTCAGGACTTTCTGGGAATCTTGCTGGCCCTCTGCTCCTGCCGGAGCTCTGGCTGCATTTTGCTTATGAGCAAAGGAGTTCTCATGCAGACAATTTGCACAGTCAATTAGTAAAGTAATTGAGTGCTCTTTGGGATGAAAGGTATAATACACACACAAGATTATTCACCATTTTCATTACATATCATATCCGGGAAGATGCAGGAATGCAATGCATCTAGACACTTCATGGTGAGGTAACTGAATGACCTGCTTTTCCTCATTTACATCTGACTCAGTATCATTTGAATACTGCGCTTTATGTGTGATATTGCCTTATTACTTTTACAACACCCAGAAGACTAGAAGAGCCAGCAGGACTCTGCCCTCAAGAGCTTATTTTATCTGGGAGAAAATGAGTGGAAGGTAATACACAATAGGGAGGAGATGGGTGGAGAGCTTGAGGTGATTGGACTTCAGGATAATCATTATTATTAAAGTCCTTATGGATATCATGGGAGAAATTAGTCTTAGGTAAGGATTTGAATGGAATGATACTAGATGCTTAGCAGGCCAGAACTAGGAGGCTGTTTAAGCAGAGAAGGGTGGTGCAGGGAAAAGATTGGATATACATACATATATGTATATATACTTATATATGCCTATATACAAATTTTATATATAAGGTTATATAGAAGATGCTATCACCCAGCCCAGTCTGTAAAGACAGAGCTAAAATAGATGTCACACCACCTTTTTGGAAACATCCCATCAAATAGCATCCTCTTGAGGCTGCTCTTAAAAGTTTTAGGATCAGGGCTGGGCAAAATGTGTCAGTTTCTAAATGTCACAGTTGTGAAAACCTGCCTCTCAAACTCTTGTGCTTCAGGACACGGGGAGGTTTCCTGTATTGTAGAAAATGAGGAATTGTTTCGCTGCCTTTATTAGGTGTTTTGCTTTGGTATCCTCGTCATGTTTTAAAAGTGCTAGCTAAAAATACCAGGCTACTGAACTGCCTGAATCCTCTGCCACCGCGGTGCATGACATCCAACACTAAAGCTCTCTCTTGTGGTCGTGGTATGCAAATACATTTATTAGAAGCAAACGTGGTTCGTAAACTCCTTCAGCAAAACACAAAGCTCGCGATGAGTTGAGAAATCATGTCCTAATTTCGTGTTAACTAAGCTGACAATTTCTATTCCTAATTCTAAATTGAGGATGTATATTATGGAAATTTCTGGCATCTATTACTCTTCTAATACCAAATCTGTAACTTTAAAAACTTTGTTCTTTTAAATATGAGGCTGTATTTTTCACATCTATAACTGAAGTACTAAAAAAAGTCGATTAAGATACTTATAATCACAACCTTCCCACTGTGCTTGAATATCCAGCTTCCACTTCTAAGAGTAATTTTGCCCTGGCTAGCTTTGATTTCCCTTGCTGAAACCTCCTTTGCATTTGTGAGCATCTGCAGCCACAAGGGCCAGGAGAGCCTGGGAACAGCAAGAAAGTGCTGTACAGCACAATGAATATGGAAAACAACTGGACACTCATTAGTTTTGCAAAAGCAGAACCTGTTCCCTACAGATGAAAGCTGATTCATATGACTTTTTTCTGACAGCGAGCACTGTCTCTGCTGATTAAGAAATTGTCTGATCAGATAGTGAAAGTCACAGCGAGCTGCCATGTCATCTCCTGATGGTGCTGATTCTTTGTGCTGCTGGGAATCTGGGCTCATCTGAGTCACTTTGTTCTGGCATCAAGCTGGGTTTGCCTTCTCTCTTTCCTTGGCCAGAGGGGAACTATGAAGTAAACTTTACAAACAAGTCTGGATTAGTTTACAGATGTTCCCTAAATGCCTTGGGGTGGTCAGAAAGTCTCCAGGGGCCTGGAAGCAGGGGCTCCCCTACTGCTTAGCGGTGTTAGAGGTGAAAGCATTGAGCTACCCGCTGGCCTGAGTGGTGTCGGTCTTATCAGTGGGGACCGAGTGGCAGGGCAGTGAAGGCTGTCTGCCAGCCCAGGGTAGGAAATGTCTCACTTGGTCAATGTCCATTTTGAGCAGCTCTGAGGTGCTGTTGGATTTTTACTCCTGATGATAAGAAAAACGAAGGGGGAATAAAGGTCTTCCAAAGGGACTGAGCTATAAGGATGATGTAAATGTTTCTTTCAAGTAATACAGCAGAGAGGGGATGAGCCAGGAGATCTGAAGAAGCTTGTGAGCCTGACCAAAGGTGCAAAGGAAAAGGTCAGAAATTAGCTTGGGGGACAGGTTTTTGGGTGAGGGTCAGGCAGCAGGGATGGATGGGGGGGAAGCAAGGGGTGCATTTCTTAGCTGTTTGGCATGCAGCTTCAAAATCCACCCTCCAAGTGGTTCCATCTCCCTCCTAGGTCCCCATGACAAGTCTCCACTGGACCTAGTGACTGGTATAAAAGGCTGCACATCCCAGACAGGCCCTAGTCCCAGCACAAGTGGCTTCTGTGATAACATTTTTCTCCCTCTTCTGTTTAACAGAAGAAACCTTCTGCCTTTATGTTGCATTCAAACACAGGTCTCTTTCTTCCTAACCATGTAATTGATGACATGAAATTACATTACTATGAAAATCCCAGCAGTTCTTAAACACTGAATTTTATTTCTGACATTTGGAATGTTTCCACTCAGTGCTTCATCTTCGTCTATCCTTTTTTGTTATTCTGCATCACAAAACAGATGATATTTAGATAATTTCCCTTTTTCTGTTTCATGTTTGGTGAATGTGCTAAACTTTGGCCATTTTTTGGAAAGTTAGAGAGTGGCCAAGTGAATAAACTCATGAAATAAGTAAGATTATTTTCTCTCCTGACATTGGTAATACCCCCCTTCCCCCCCCAAAAAAAAGAAGATAATAATAATTGTGAGGATTAGATTTTGGCTGAGAAACCCCAAGTCTTCAGAGGATATTTTGGCTGTTTTCCAAAGGGTAATTTTAAATAGAAATAGAAACATTTTAACTGGAAAATTTCAACCAGCTCTGATTTTCTAAGCTATGGTGGAGTCACTTACCCACTAACAGAGTTGGGGTTTTCTTAATGCAAACCCAGGACTTGAGTCAAGGTGGCAGGATCAGGCTGCAGTTTGCCTTACTGCGAAGCTGGTTATTAAAACACATTTGATTTTGAAGGAGGCTTTTATTTTCCTCATTGTTTTGAAAGAAACAATAAATTTTCCTAGACAATTACAAAATGACAGTTCTAAAGGACTGGAAGAACGGGTCTGTTGAATGAATCCAGGCATACCTGTGACTGCTCTGAGTCGCTTCTGCTTTGGTAGAAAGAAACAATTTTAAAGATCAACAAGCTTGCAGGGCTTCATCCTCTGAGTCATTGGCTGCTTTTAATGGCAACTAACAGCTAAATTGGGCTGGAGAGAGCTTACTGAGAGTGAGGAAGCCCTGAGCCTCTGCCAGGGCTGCATCCTTTGCCTTATGTTAATGCAAAATGCAGCGTAGATGATCGGGAATGGCTTAACATGCAGAAGCGTGACAGTGGGGTTACAAAAACAAAGCTAACAGGCATGCAAAAGGAAAACTGGGAACACTGCTGATGACTTCTTAAAATTAAGGCAGAATAAAGGGCTTTCCTGATTAAGTTTCGTTAGAAGTTCATTTACCAAAACATTCAGTTTAGAAATGTGAAAAAACACGATCATCCCCTGTTATTGTGATAGTTTTTTTTCCCAGAACTGCAATTTAGAATCCTCAAACAAAAACTTCCCAAGAAAGCATCACACATAGCACTGACAGAACCCCTTCAAAACCCACCAACACCACTGGACAGTCCTATTTGTCAACTCTATTATCCTCCATGGGCTTCAGACCAAGTTCTCTGATTTAAAGCAGTGATTTTTATGGGGCAAGGGAAAACTGGTTTTGGACTTCTGTGAGCTGGGTGGGTCTGTGCTGCTCTGTCTTGCTGCTGTAATCATGCAAGCACTCATTTGAAGAGTGAGGACTGAGACTGGCAGGCACAGAACATCGAGAACTCAGCACGGCTGAGGGTGTTCGGAAAGTAGGTCTGCTGAAAAGCCCCAGAATCAAACCAGCACCTACCCTGAGCATGGAGGAATGGGCAAGTTTATCTATTATTATGGAATAAATATGTTCTGGTCCTGACCTGGAGACAGAGAAGCAAAATGGAGCTACCTTCCAGTCCTGTCCCTATGGTCACATTTTAATTACATAAATGCTTTTAAAAAAAAAAACCAACCAAAATTAAACAGGGCAAAGGAAAATCAAATCAGAAATCAAACATGCTATTCTAATACACCCAGCAAATGCCTATTTGTAAGTATGCCTTTATACTCTTGTTTAGAGCAAATGTTTTTTTGTTCATGATAGCAGAAAATCTCAGACCACAGAGATCTGATTTTTACAAACAAAAGTGATTCTTTTATAAAGGTCTGAAAATCTGTTAAGTTGTCCCAGGACCTACACTTCAGTTTTCCTGGTGATGTTTTAGCTTGGAGTTGAAAATGAAAATTGTTATGAATAGCATAGTTAACAGCGCTTACAAAGATATTATTATAGTTATTATTAACGCATACATTCAGCCAGATGTGTTTGGATAGGAGACCTGGTTTTTCTTCTTTGTCCTGTAACACCCCATGAACAACTCACGTGTGTTGGTAGATTGTCATACTTGCCCAGAAAAAGCCATAGTTCATGTTGAAAAACAAGCCCTTGTGTTTTGCCAGAAGTGAAACTGCAATCAGCCAGCTCTAAAGCTGAGGAAAGGTGATTTAAATTTGCCAGCAACACTGTCTTCATAACTGTTGACTTTTGAAAGTATGAGAGAATAAAAAGGAACATTTCCTTGGTTTCATTCCCTGGTGTCATTCCTCATCATAATGTAATTTAAGTGCTGCATTTTATATTGTTGCTTTGCAGGTTGCCTGTTTTTAAAGGTACACTGTCACATAAAATCAAACAATGCTTTACCTTTGCAATGAATAACACTTCCAGCTACTAAAACTGATTGTTAAAATGTCATGTTAGTTCATTCCATAAATCACTAGTGAAATCCTGACCTTACAGAAACCAATGGAGGTTTGCCACCAGCTCCTATGGGGCCAGAATTTAGCCTCCAGGCTTGATGAATATCCAGAGTGAACAATATCTCCAATTACTTTCTTAGGTTGGGCAAGTGCATTGCTTGTTCTCATTCCTTTTCTGCTTTCGTAGTCCCTCACATCTTCAATAGGGCACTTGGGCTTCTGGACCGTCAGCCTGATGAAATGCCAAGCAAAAGTCTGATATATGGGTGGTGAGGAGCTTCATCCTGCAAACACTTCAGCACATACAAAGCTTTATCATATAGGTGATTCCACTGGAGCCATAGGCAGCTTTGTCGTAAGTGACATAGCTGTGGCTGAGGTGATTACCCATTTTGCATTTATGTGTCAGATGCAGAAACAAAGCACAAAATGTTTTGTCTTTTCATTTAATAAGGAAGTGAATAAAGTACTTATTTAAGTTGCCTTAGACAATGAAGGGAAAATACTTTGCTCTTTGTTTTTGCCCAAATCATTTGCCCTAATTGCCTCCTGGAAAGTCCACTACATGAAAGGAAAACATATGAAAGTGTAGCTGGGAAGTTCATCACTTATAGATTGAAAAAGCAACGTTTATTCTTCTAATCAAGCTTTCTGGGGTTGATGGGTTCACTACAGTATATTTAGTCATGCTTCATTTAATTTAGATTTTATTTAAGACCATTATTTAAAAATTAGAAATGAGCCTGAAAAAAATTCCCCATAGCTCTTGCAAGTTTTGGCCCAAATTTAATGGTTATAAAGCACACAAGCTTTAAGGGGGGGAGTGGGAAAAGGAGAAAGCTAAATTTCACATCAGGGCATTAACCCTAGGTCTTCCTTAGAACTATCATCTCAGGAGCTAGGGAACCAGGCAGTTTGACTTCTGCCTACCTTTGCTGCTGTTTAGAAAGCAAGATGCAAGCAATGCCCTGCCTCAGAATCATCTGGCAAGCAAGGTGCTGAGATGCAGCTTTGCCAGGGCTGCTGCAGGTACACAGAATAGAAGTGTTCACTTTAAATGCTTCTCGACACAAGTCTCCGGGCTTATTTTATTGCTGTCTCAAAGCCTGGAATCAAACACAGAGTGTATCAGATGTCTCCAGCAGCAACTAAACTCATGCACTCTTGTAAATCTCCCTCGTAATCCCCCTGCTGCTGACACTTTATTAGCCAGGCATTCCGGGCTAAGCTTTACTGGGGCACCTCTAAGTGATTGCAGATGCTATTGCTGCGCTAGGGTTCAGTTGTGCTACCAAATAGCTGTCTTCATATTTTCCATGCTTTGCCTCATTTGTCAGATTGGTTTTAACCCTGTTGTGTTAAGGATGTCTCCTACCTCAACTAAGGAGCTGAAGGTGGGCTTAACACTAAAGTAAATGCCAGATATTTTCATGGCATTCCTCTCTGCTGTACCAGGAAACTTCTAGAGCTTCAAAGCTCACTGCATTGAATCTCCAACAAGAAATGCTATGCAGGGTGAGGAGACACGTTAGTTTTCAAGGGCACAGGAGTGCTGGGAAGCTGGGAATTGCACAGTGCTGCCCAAAGCAGCAGAGATAAGAGATGACGAACCTGCACCACATAGATTCGTTGGCTTAGCTGCAGTACAGCTCTGACTCTCAGTAAATGTCATTAGCACACAGGGAAAGCCATTGACTGAGCTAGAGGAAGTTTCTGGGCTATAGCTCCTATTAATGCCATGTTAACAAAAATACACTGCATCCAGACCAAAATCTGACTTGTAACATCCAATGTGCCTGAGTCTTTGCTCTGAGGTGCCCCACATATACAGTTCTTGGGCTGGTGTTGGAGGATGAATTGTAATTTGCCTGCAACCCCTTCTGCCAAGATCCCTGTGGTGAGGACAGCACAAGTAACACTGCCTCGTTTCCCATCCAGTCTTAACCCAAGCATCTGCTGAGCATCTGTAGTGAAGGATACTTAAAAATCAACATCTTTATATCTCTGTGCCTTCCAAGAAGGATGTTTGATAGACACATTCCGGTTGAATACAGGCTGGAGTTCTGGACTGCCCATCTGGTCTTTAAATTTTATGCTGCAAATCCTACACAACGAGCATAAGGTCCAGAGTGCTCAGCTGGATAAACTCTGATCTCCCACCTTTCTTAACAAAGTGCGGTCGGCAGCACCCACAGTGTTAATTTTATTTTTCTCTTCAAGTTAATACCAAATTAAAGCTTTGCACTCCTTGTTTGTCTGCCATCATAAATGTGACATGGAATGTATTTTAGCTGTATATGGTGGCCTTACTCAGCTAAGGTAATAGGAATTGCAGATGTCATCTGTAAGTACTTCAGAATTAACAGCTTTTTCTAAGGAATGGTCTCTTGGATTTTAGGTTGGAGAAGTAACACCAGTTAAAGGAAGAGATGTTAGAAATTTCCTGGAAATGAGCATTCCCAGTAGTATCGAGGGAATCGGTTATCCCAGCACTATAATATTCAGCATAAAAATAGCTTAAAGCAGGAATTTTTAAAATGAAGACACAGCACCTGTGTATTTTAAACCATTAATTTAATTAATTGTTGTGCCTGAGAAATGCTTTCCACAGCCATTGGAATAATGAAGGAAGGCTCATAATTGTCTAGTGTATACAAGTTTTTTTATAACAGCTATTTTATAGAAGCTCTGATTTCTCTGGTTAAATTGAGTGTAATGAAGACAACAAGTGTGTGACAGACAAGTTGTGTCACCTGTGTTTCCAGATGGGACACAGTATGGAAAGGCTTGCTCATCTGGATTATTAGTTTAGCTCTATTAACCCACATTGCCCAGAGTAACTAGGTGTCTGTCAAACAAGAGCTCTTTCACTTATGAATCATGCTTTTTCCATCCATCCAAACAACCTCTGCTAAGCTCCTTCACTCCATAAACTGGACTGCGCAAGTAATATGATGAAAAGCATCATAATTTATATCTTGAAGAACATATGTCTTCCATATTGATACGTTAGCAAGTCCCAGATTTTGGCTAAAAGGTTTGGCCAAGTTAGGCATATGTGTTGCTGTGGTTAATATGAATTTGTTCTCTACATATGGGCAGCAGTCTGATCTCACATCTTGTACTCAGCAAGACTTACTGTATTATCATGGATGATTAAATGCACATAAATTAAAAATGCAGCCAACAGCGGCTCTTTTACTGGGAGAACATTGTTTGTGCATTGTTACAGCCAGATTTTCAAAAGAAATCATCTCCCAGCTAGACTCCAGAAGAAGCAGCCTAATTTTTAAAGTAACTTGGCACTTTGCATACTGAGCTTCTGAAAATTTGGCCATGAGTACCATTCTATTCTACCACTCCCCTCAATATAGCTCATGGTAATCTATTGACCATGAGACATTCTGACATTTCTTATGATTCTATATTTTGCTTTCCATGAAGGCATATTTCTTATGTTGAAAGGACAAAAACATTCTCCAGTACTGCAGGGAGTTTGGAATCTGGTAGCATCTTCTGCTCTGTTCTTATGAGCTAAGTAGTTCTGATCTCTGTTACTGAAAGTTCTATGTAGGTATTTTCTGGGTGTTGTGAGCTATGTATTTCATAGCTTTCAGTACATGGGTTGTCCTACTAACTTACTCGATCCAACATCTGTTATATAGAAATATTATGTAAGAGACTGAAGATGACTGAACTTTTGCAGTGAAATGCTTTAAACCATGTAGGTGACATCACCTTATGCTGTTGGCTAGCAGTACTCATCATCCTTATGTTAATAGTCTTTAACAACTGCCAGTCATTAGTGATTTTCCTTTAGGTGAAAAGATACAGAACTTGTGTATTTGGTGCAGAATATTCAGCTGTATTTTTTTCATATTACAGAATTCTAGGTTGTTGTGTCTTTGATACTCCCTTTTGGAAACAGATAATTTGTGATCGCACGGAAATTTGCCCATATAGGGAGCATCTTTTGGGGATTTATCAGTTGAAAATGTAGGGGAGTTTTGTTTCTATACTGTTAGTATATTGTTATTCCAGCAAAAGTACCCCAACACAAATAGCTTATTTAACTTGATATGCTGGTTAAACAGTTTAGTAGCCAGTGTGAACAGCATTTGCTCTAGAAACCTCACAACTACAGCTAGAGTGAAAAACCTTTCCTAGTACAGACCTGTTCTGACTTTTTCTCTATGCTGCTGAAAGATAGCAATGAAATGTTAGTAATATTAGTCGGCCAAAGGAAGAGTATTCAGCTCACTAAAATTCATAATCTCTGTGTGATATGAATGAAATGTGTGCTCACACAGAATGTTGCACTTTTATCTACATACGGCAGATGTGAATAATGACAGTGCAAAGTTAAAAGTAATCTTGCCCATTTTGCTTAGGAATATCTGAGGCTTTGGGGTGTGTGGGTGGGTATTTAATGTGATTGAGCTCTGGTCCTGCAGGATGTTACAAACAGGTCACCAGTATAATGGATCTTAATAAAACTCTTTCCTTAAGATTTTCCATAATTATTGTTGGATCTACTCTTGCTCTTATGTCAGCAGAAAATGACACAAGAAGATTTAAGTCCTGCTGTACCTGGGAAACAGATGTAATGTTGCTTTGCTTATTTATGCAAGTTTTAATCAATGATTTCATACCTGAGGAACACTCTCCAAAGCCCATCATCTGCCACATCAGCCGGTCAGAAAATGGCATGTTCATAAGGAAGAAACTCAAAATAGGAGTATGGAGAAATTATTTTCCCCTTTTTGGAGACCTTCTTCCTCCCCATTTCCTGCTTTCCTTTACCCTTGTGGCCTCCATTGAAAAGCATTTGGTAATGCCTAACCTAAATGTTGCCTTAGTCACACACCACTAGTCACCCAGAAACCATTGAATGTTATTAAACTGCAGTCATTTCTCCTTGGGTTCCATCAATTATCAAGACTAATGTTAAAAGGGTTCAGCCAAGGTTAGAGCATGCGTATGTCTGTGGGCCATGGGGAGCTTTGTATCATTGCCCTGCGCCAACGTAGAAGGCACTGTAGATTTGATTGCTTCTGGGGCCATAAATCGAGGAAACATGCAAGTTTCTCTATTTTCCCTGTAGAAATACGGAGGGAACGAGAAGAATCACCAACTAATGCCAGCAAAATGCTTCTCAGGGCAGTTTGCAGCAACTTCTCTTATATGTAGTACATCAGCAAGTTTGTCACTAAAAAAGTGCATCCTTATTTATTTGCTTGTCATTTACATTTCCCTTTTGAAATGTTTTCTTCTTTCCCCATTACTGTCATGGCTCCTCAGTTTGCCACTGTTGTGGCTCCACTAGGCAATCCTTGAGCCCCAGGACTGTGAGAATGGGGAGAAAAGATGAGGATCTGGAAGGACAAGGGCTGAAGCTGAACAAAATGAGAGTAAGAGCAGCATCTCAGTCCTTGCGTCAGTGCCTTTTTCAGCTTTATACTTCTACCACCTCCTCACCCATGGTTATGACTTTGATAGCACATCAAACCCCTTTCCATACAGGAAAAAGGAAAAAGGAAAGGACTTCTTTGATGACCTCAGGGTCTTGATTCGGCTGCATGTGGTGTGGATTTTATAGTTAATGCAGAATTTGGCTGTAAATTGGAGGGTAATTCCGATTGTGTAAATTCCAGATTTACACAAAGGGAACACAGCTTCAACCAGGTACACACTTACCTGTAAATGTAGTCTGATTCTGTCAGCTTGTATTGGGCTGTAGTCTTGCTTCTACCAGATGACTGAAGTAACATGAGGTGACTGCATGGATTCAGAAGGTGAAGGAAACAAATACCAATTTTAAAATCTTTAGGGACTATCTATTATTATAATGAGAAAGTGGAAATCTAATTAAAACAAAGTTTATGAAAAGTAATTTCACAATTTCCTTTCATTTGCCAGTAAAAGCATTTAGATTATATACGACAGTCTAACAGTTGTTCAAAAGCCAGAATCCAAAATACCTCAGTATGAACATCTACTTGTAGAAAATGTTTAATCTTATGCAGTCTCTAAATTCAGATGTGAATCATGAACTCCAGCAAATTTCCCATAACAGTTGTATGTTAAATCCTTTCCCAGTTGTTTAAAGTTTGTTCATTTTTCAGAGTTATTAAAGGATATGCCCCTGCTAATAATTCTCAGATCATAGTGAGACACAAAAGGTTTATGTATTTCAACAGAATGCTGTTTTGCATTTACAGTTCTGCACAAGAGACTGGCTTGTTATTTCCCCTGAGGCTGATCTATCCTAACAGGAATAAAAATGGTGGTAACTTAAAAGTGGACTTTGAAAAATTGTCCAGGAATTCAAACCATGAACAAAACATAAATGCAAACTTGAAATAAGTTAGACTAAGTAAAATGTGATTTTAAAACCTTAACCAATCACCTTTGCCAAGCCCAATAAGCTAGTTATACCTTTTTAATTTGGCTGCAGTTACTTAAGCTGGATCAGAACAACAAGGAAAATAAAGGATCCATGAAAATGAATTCATTTAGCACAGGCAAAAGGTCCTTTAGTGACCTGGTTCCAAGCACAATCAGTTACCAGTTCTTCAACCAGCCCAGAATGATCCAGGTCTTAAAAATGCAATAACTATTTTGAGGCATGGTGGTTAGTTAGAATTCTCTGAGTCCTGGGTTCTCTGATATGAAGGATACCTTTTTTAAGGATAGATACATCCACCCAACCAGGAACACGCACATTTTTCATAGTGACTAAAACAAAATGGTTTTCAGTTTGCAAAAAATAGTAGATTTGTTGATTTTTCTTCTTTGCCTTTGGTGTTATTTAACAATTTCTTCTAACTTCTGAAAAGTACTTTTTCAAAGAAGTATTTGCCTAACAGCGGAAATCAGTGCACTATGTCCCCAAATCTGGGGTTTGCACTCCTATTTCCTCACGTGGAGACCAATGTACCAATAGTTCCCATTCATTATAAGTACCATAATTTCTCTTCATTGAAGAACGAAAACATAAGTTCTAAAATGTTGATCTTGGACATATGATTCTGTGAATCTCTTTTCTCTTATCCAGAGCTTTGAACACGTGAAACTACCTATCTCCTTAAAACAACAGTTCCTCTATAACTCTGGGCTACAACTAACCATTTTGTTTATGCAATTGCTGCTGATTTTATCTGTATTAGTGCTTGGCACTTCTGCAAATTAGCATCCAGCTTGTGAGATGTGTCCCTGAAACAGAGCAACATAACGGATGATCACTCTAAAAAAAAAGTTTGGTTTAAGCAAATTGCTTTGCTCAAAGGGAATCACTGGCAGTCACGGGGTAGGATCAGTTTTCCAGGATCATATCCAACTGCTTTTATCCACAAAGCTGTTCTTTCTTTAACATTTAGCCTCATTCACTAGAGAGCTTCCCCAATTGCAGCAAATGAAGCAGAGATCTTATAGACAACTTCATGCTTTGATGTTCAGCCTTGATGAAACCCCAGAGCAATTCTATCTTGGGCACCAATGAGGCAGGTGTCCTGTGATCTTGTATATATCGTACATGTGCACACAGAGCAGTTCAAAATGCTCCTACAAATTATAATACTGTGTTTTCCTAATTCTGAGTGTTTGACTTGCAGCCTTAAAAACCTTTGAATGTGGGGAGCAGAGAGCTGATTTTGTCTTGGCTAATTTCCTAGGTAAACTGAAAATGCATGAAAAATAGTCCTCTTCATCGGAGTGGGAGGGATATCCATTGGGCCCTGCTGCCTGAGCCAGCAGTATCACTGAGAGCTGTAGGATTCAAATATCTTTTGCATGGATGAGGACTAGAAGGAGATGAGACATTTCTTGGCTTCCTCCTATAGGTCTGTTGGGGGCAGGGACCAGGAGTCCAGTAGACTCTTATGGAATGAGTGAAAGAGGAACATGGTATTTCTGGTGGGAATAAACTCTTTACTCTCTTCCCTCAGAGTTGTCCTTTCAACAGTTTAAATCACAGAATTATGTAGGTATATTTATCCAAATGTTAGGTGTTAATGGTCAATGAGTCATATAATTGGCTTCATATATTTGCAGATATACAAACCGTACTGTGTTGCAGTGGTAGCAGCAACATAGCCATAATGGTCCAAGGACATAAGCAAGTCAGGCTTCGTAAGTAGAACCAATGTTTTTCATTAAACCAGCTGATGCAATTGGAATAAACTTTCAGATGTATATAAATGAGGTTTTGGTCTTTCCAGGAACTGTTCCAATTGATTTCAAGTTGTTCAGAAATAATCTGCTTGATCAAGGCCAGAATGCTTAGCACTATATAAAATAGATCCCTATCTCTGAAAATCTGATTACTGGTTTATTCTGGTTAGAGCCTAATCGATGACACAGAGTTTGTATTTTAACCTGAGGCACAGCCCAGTAGCTACCCTAAGCCTTTTATTTGCTTTGTTTATATCGTGTGTATTTTACATATTTTCACCCTGTAGCCTCCAGGCCAGTTGATGTAGGTTGCCTGTTATCCATGCAAGGTCTGGATACTGGTGTGTGCTGTCCCTTAGTCTGCCTTTCTTCCTAACACAGTTGTTCGCTAAAGAGGAGCCTGGATGTGAAGCAACCTGCACGCAGTGTGGAAGCTTTGGGGATGAAAGACCCCTGAGAAACAGGGAAAGCATCAATGTAGAGAGCCCTTTTCTTTCTGTAATCCAGACCTAGTTCCTGTGATCCTTTGGCGTGACACCAGGGGAGTCCTTGATACCTGTATGCCGAAGGAGTTGTCTAGCACAGTTGAATAGATGAGACACATAATGCTTACCACTGCCTCTGTAAATGTCTTGCTCAGTAGCACTGCTTCTCACTCCCAGCCACCCATCACACCTTGCAATGGAGCTAGATGGGTTTTGTGAGGCACTTGCAGCCTGGTGTGGTGGTGAAACATATGAAAGCACCTGAAGTCCAAAGCTGGAACCAACATATGTCAGCTCTGGGTTTGGTCTCAGCTCTCTTTAGGCAGAAAAATCTGTTTAGAAAACCAGTTTCCAATGGATCCTTTCTGGTTTAGGCATTTAAGGATGTTCACTCTTAGGATCTCATTTAGACCCACTTTGAATTTGGTTCCTGGTTTGGTAACTAAACTGATGCAGAAACCAACTGCATAGCAGACTTGAATGGTAATGAGAGGGGAGTATGTTAAAAAATCAAGAATCTAAGAAGGATCCTGCATGAGAAATGATTGCTTCTGAAAACACAATACTTTGTTCTGTTGTCAAGCCAACAGACTGAAACAGGCTCGTGTAATTTCTGTATCAGTAGCATTATGTCAGTGTAAACTGTAAACTTCTTTAAATAGATCTCTGAATGCAAACAGGTTAATGGAGCAAGGAGACAGGTAAAATAAGAGAATAATCTGCGATTACTGAAACAAGCCCTACAGCTGTTGAGCCCTGAGGAAAGAAAGAGCTAACACACTTCATCTAAACCCTCCCATAAGTAGTTTGGGTAATTAGAGGCTTAGATTTATTGAAAACAGTAAAAAACATCATAATTACCTTTACATATTTTTCTTCCTTTCACTGTTAGAAAATGATTCCAGTAATTTGGTGTTCAGTGAGCAGGGCACATTTTGCATTGTTGCTCCACCACTGTGCCATTCTGAGTGAAAAAATGCTTCAAGGGGAACACTATTGAACAGGTCTGCTCTTTTCCTTTTCGAATCTTGTGACAATTAGCAAGCATTTCACAGGCCAGTCTGGTCAAATAATGTAACCTGGCAAAATGGTGCCCAACTCTAAAGGAGTTAGAAAGGACTGAAACTCTAAAGGACTGAAAGTATATCCTGGTTCCAGACAGGAAAGGTTTTCTTCAAATGTGAGATGTCCTACAGGCTGGAATAAACCCCAATTGAGAAGGAGGTTCCCTTCTCAGTTATTTTTTCCCAAACTCAAAGCAGAAACTGATGCTGGTAAAAACCTCTATTAGAACCCTCTGTGATACTTTCTGAACAACAGAGCAAGAGCTCACAAAGAACCTAATGACCATTCTTTTACATGAGTTGATGATGAAGGTGGAACAAACTAGCGAGAGTCCATGAAGGCAGACAACCAAGGCCTGAGGCAGAACTGGGGCAGCTCAGCCATGAGAAGTGGCCATATTTCAAAACAAGCTAGTCCTGCATAATCCTGTTTATGAAATGCAGGTGGAGTTTGTGGTCTGAGCTTTAAAACTCATCATGTTTTGGTTTGCACTCTTTGGAGACCAACTGACTCCTTGTTTGTTAACATCAAGATGCTCTGATCAAACAGAGGGCTGAAGTTCTCAGCTCTGGTGTTCTGATAACTAAGCACGGACACAAGACAATTCTCTTCTCTGGAAGCTGTCATCATCCTGCAGCCCAAATAACCTGAGTGATTTGGCTTTCAAGCGTTGATGGAAGGCATGCCTCATTCGCCAGGCATTTTATGGCTTTGCCTTGAGTGAGAGCATGTGGTTTGCAAGATAAGATCAGGCTAGGAAAGAGCAACCAAAGCTTGGACATGACAGCGAATCTTAAGAAATGCGGACAGATTTTTTTTCTTCTTCTTTTTCAAAATCCAGTAGCATTTCAGATTTGTCCCTGCACGTGTCATTTCCTCCTGGGAAGCTCTGCGTAGCTTTGTGCAAAGCAGACTGGCTGTATAATGCCTTCTGGTCATTCTGGATGTTGAGGTTACAAATTACCTCCTTGATATATAAAGATCCCACCATATAAGCATTTGTGGAGAGGTTGCCCAGAAATATCTGCACCATCAGACTGTCAGGGGCTTAGATTTTTTTAAGGGGTCACAACAGAGGCTTTGGGAAACTGGGACCCTGAAGAGTAATTTCTTTGGCTGCCCTGGAGGCCAGAAGCAGGCTCAGCCAGGGATGGTGATAAGAGGAAGGCTGCAGGAGAGACACTTTCCTAAGCAGGAAAGTGGGAACTGACTTTAGTCGGATGTACTGTGCTGTGAGATTTGTTGAGCAAGCTGCAGAGTGTTCAAAGGACCACAGGGCTGTGGGCTCTGTGGAAATCTACTGTCTTCCTTTCAAAAATGATTTTACCACTGTCCCAACCAAGGCAGTCTTCCTGGGATCAATGCCTGAACACAGAACAGGCAGATTGCTCTTTAAAAAAAAAAGTCTCCTAGGGTTCCCTTAGAATATTGTTTATAATAAAATTATCAGCATTTTTGTATGGAAGATGGTATGGACATGACAGAGAGGAAGAAAATCCCAAGTGGCAGATAAAGCCTTAAATTCACAAAAGGGGTAAACTTTTACAAGCATGAGTGTTACTGGCCTGAAGGTTTGGGCTATTCATTTGGAAAGTAATGCTGGTAGTAGTGAATGTATCAGAGACTCCCACTGACTTCTAAACCCAGTGACCTCATTCTTCAAACAGCAAGCAGGACTCGCTTAAAAGAGGTACCACAGTGTACAGATTAAGGTCAAATGGAGAGGAAGAAGAGTTCTGGCTGCAAGTTAGGGATTTGTTTGAACTGAGAGAGCTGGATGTGATGTTTGCCTTTGCTTTGGCGCTTGACTGAGCTGCTACAGAGTAATAAATACAGCTCTTGCGTAATTCAGATCTAAAAAAGAGATCACATTGCACAGCTTAGTTAAAAGGCTCCTACTGGGCTACTTACTATTGGGCTGGAATAGGTACAGTGTGGTGCAGTGAAGTAATCCTTTTTTGTTTATTTTTGAGTTTGAGCTTTTTGCTCCAAGTTGCCTGCTTGCATTTCTGCTGATGTTCGCTGGCAAACTAATATACAGCAGTATAACAAAAGCAATATGTGAACTACAGTAAATTAGGAATGTTCCTCCTAGTACAGTGTAACCCTCATCCCCAGGGGCACAGACGTGTTTGTAAACAGAAAGGAAAAGCTTACATCTGGTCTGATACTACAGTAAGAGAAACGATTGCCACTAGAGGGTGTATCAGCTGCAAAAGTGTTATTGAAACACCCTGGTTTTGTTTGGAAGCTCATCTTTTTGTTGTTCTGAAATTAATTTAAGCAGTTTCAATTATCTAATGTTTAGTTTTATAGACAATTAAGTTCTCAGCATCATTCAGCCCACCTGAACCAGCCCATGGTGGGTGGCTTTGTCAACAACAGATAATTTATTTTAGCTGTTCCAATTTCATTTGCTTGTTGTCTAAGGCAGTGTTTGCAAAGCCCCAGGCAAAGCAAGATTATTTAAATGTATAAGATACAAGTACTTGCAGTACACATTTGTGGCATCAGAGCCACAGTGTCTCAGCTCCCTTTGCTCCTTTGCTGGTGGGAAGAGATAAAGGAGAGGCAGCCAGCGGCTGAGGACAGAAGGCGAAGACTGCTGAACTCAATTCAAAATGAAGCAGCCGGAGAATTTCAGCTGAGTTAAGGCACTGCCTATGCCTCTGCTTGTCTCACACTAGAAAAGTTCTGGAGCAAAGCATCCTTTCCTGTCTGCACCTCCAAGTATGCTGGCCTGCCAGACACCTCTTCTTTGCTCTCTTTCTCCTGCAAATTGCATCTATAAACACAGGCAAATAAGGTATGAATATTCATCTCCTTTGGTTGTGTGGATTCTCTGTCTCTTCAGAGAGAGACATTAAGGGCTTTCATTTCACTGTAAGCATTGCTGGCAATTTAGCTTCCAGTCAGTCTGAAAGACCTGAAACAGTTGTGCAGTTGACTGGTGCAAGTGTTTCAGCAGCCACCTGCACTTTGGGTGGGTTTAAATCAGTCCTTTTAAATCAGTCCTTTTAGTGCACATTGAGGCCTCAGGAATTGTATTTCTTGGAGGGTAGCATGTTTCTATTTATGCAAGGAAAAATTCTTAGAGCGTAGAAGGCTGAAAGCAAACAGAAATGTTTATATTCAGGAAGGTTTATAAAGCCATTTCTAGTTATATATAAAATGTATGGTCTTCCAGTCCAATAGGTCTAATCTAGTTCCCTGCTATTTTAAAAAGCCATGTTAAATAATCGCGTTCATAAAGCAATCAAAGCTCCATCTGCTTCTCTATACTGTGCTCTGTCCAAAACACCCATAGGCAGACTGCAAATTTAACAGGCAGAAGGGTGAATAATTCTGGTTTGATCCCACAAGTCTTCCTGTTCTCCTGGCTCATAAAAGAGATTCACTCAGGGCACTGCTTGGCTCCTCAAAGAGTGGCATTCATGTTGTAAATGCCATTTTTTTCCCCCCTCCAATCCATTGCATGAAAGATTTTGCTTTTCCCTGAGAACTAGAGATGCTATAAAAGTTTAGAAGCAATTAAGACAGAAATTGCCTGATATTCTGACAGCTTCCCTCCTTGCAAACCACAAGATGAGAAGCACGTTTAGGTGGGAGGACAACAAGTCTCTAAGTAAGCCTTTCTGGCTTATGTTGCAAGTGCTAGGGGGCAAAGGGAGTTGTCCCTGGAATTGACTATGCCTTAGTTCATAGTGCGTGTATGTGTGTCTTTTCTTCAGACTCAGATGTGATAGCATGAGTTTTGTGAATGCCTGTCGCTTGCCCTGGGCTGCAGCACCCCAGTGCTGTCCTCGGCCTGAGCCTAGTAGCTGAACCTCACTAATTGGGCTGATTTGAACTGTCCTGTACCTTGCACTCACAGGTGGGTGTTGCAGTGACTGAAGTGCAATGTCCTGACCCAGAGGAGACCCATCATTCTGGTTGGCTGTGAACAAAATGGAGCTCTCCAAACTGAGATTTTAAACAGATGAGGAACACAAACAAGTGTGCTGCCATCCTAGAGAGGGAAGAAAGGGTCTTACAGGCCCTATGTGCACATCTTCCATCAGTGTAATTTTTCGGAATCAGTATTTTCATACCTGGAAGACTTTTACTTGATCTAGTTATTTAGCCAAAAGCACTGTTTAAGGGTCTGTCTCCAGAGTCCTTAGCTTCTGCCAGGTAGTGGGATGCGTAACTGCAATTTGTGCTGCAGTTCTGAGTGTTTGAGTGTTAAATATGATATAGAGGAGCAGTTACACTGTTCTCAGGAGCAGGTAAGACCCCCAGCTCCTCTTCTGAAAGCATACTCTGTTAAAGCCAAAATTCAGCAGTAGATGGCACCAGCACGATACTAAAATGGGCTTTAAACACCCGTTGTGCTTGAAAATTCCCCAAATTTCTCACAAGACACGCAGACAGCTAAATAAAAAGTCTAGCAGCAGTTACTAGCAGACGTAAATCATGCTGAATGGAACAGGGTGTCCTTTTCAGCAAAGCACAGCCCCGTTAACATGCACAGGGGAGCAGAGGATGAGATGAACATCACGTTACACTGAGATTGCAAAGAGTGTTGGTGGGGATGGTTCTGCTCCAGGGACACCTTTCCAGCAAGGCAAGACGGGCAGCCTGTCCCTGCAGCAGAGGCGGGGAAGGTCTGTTCCCTGATACACACTCAGGTTTGCGCTCACGCACTTCCAAGTGTACACACATGTAGAATAAGAAGTTTCTAAGGCAGAGTGTTGGTTATTAACTGCTGGGAATTCACTGCAAACGACTCCCCACAGCATCCATCGTCTGCAGACTTAGATGATGCTCTATGGGGACAATTTCTCCTGTGTTTTCTAGCAAATGCTTCTGAGTTAAGTTTCTGTCTCAAATGTGGACTAAGGCTGGTATTTTATAGCTCATGTCTGTGGCCACACTGAATATCTGATATAGGTAGAGCCCATGGGACCCTAGTTCTAAAGAGCTATGCACTGCAGAACTATGGTTTCTTTTTTTTCCTTTTTTTTTTTTTATTTTTCTCAAGAATATGCTATAGAAGGGGCTACTTAGTATAAAATATTGACAAAACTAGCACATAGATAAGCCAAGCCAGGACCGTTCATGCTGGTTTTGAGTGTGTGCTTTTTTCTTTCCTTTTGTTTTTGACACATAACTGCAAAAGAGTGATCACTTGGATCCATGACCTGCAGTGTTTGAAGTGAAGGGGATGAATACAAATTAACCAGCTCTTGTTCCCATTCCTTCCTAATTAAATGATTGCCAGAGCATCCATAAAGGAGACAGAGAAGATGCTACATTTGAAAACTCAGCCTCCACTTTTGGATCAGCATAGCTACACCTTTGGAAGGGCTGCTGAGTGCAGGTTTCAAAACTGCCTGTAGGGCCACAGTAAAATGCATTTATGATTTGCTCTTCAGAGTTATTAGTGGCTTTCATTTCAGTAGGATAACACAGTGCTGATTTTAGAAGGAGATGCAGACAGCATTAAAGGGTGCTTTTAGCTGTAGCAGTGATGTCACCAAATAGCTTCTGTTTAAACACCCTTTTTCTTCAGAGTCTATTTGCCACCCCTTACATGCCACTATAACCTGTTGCTGAAACAAGATTTTTGGCGCAGCTCTGACCTGATGCTTCAAAGCTTGTTCTGCTGGGGAGTGTAATTTCATTTGGCATAGCGGTCTGACCACCATGTCTGAAGGTTGTTTGATAAATTCTAATGATATATAAAAAAGGGTGGACGCTACATTTTGCATTGAAATGATCATTATATCACTCAGTTGGTAAGCAGCTTTGCAGTTGAAGCATTCCAGAGATAGTAGGAGGAATATTAGTATGCACAAGAAATAGACCTGTTTCTCCAAAGACTGTGCAGTAGGGAAAGACCTTGTTTTCTAGATCTTTTTAACAAAGGTGTTATGAGAAAGAATTGCAAATGAACCATTCTTTCATGAAGGCAATTTGCATTTCATCAGCCTTCTGGTTTTGTTAATTGTTTTCACTTAGAGGAGGTGGAAGAGTTCACTCTTTGTTTGGAAAATGACAATGCTTTCAGAACGTAGCACATTTTATTAGTGATAGATGGGACCAATTTTTTGAACATTTTCTGTTGCTGCTAGCAATTTTGATAGAGATGATGATGCCCTTTCTAAAGTAAATTGGGACCTTTTCAATAGCTTACTCAAAATTTAATTCCCTTTTATTTCTATGTATGTGGCTTTTCCAAGTAAAAGTAACATTTTTCTTTTGTGTTTCTCTTCCCTTCCCTCCCTCCAATTCCCAGGGTAAAATGTAGCACCACACCCTGCAATAATGTTTTTGTGATCACCTTTGTGAGGCTGTAACTTCACAAGAATTCAAAAAGCCTGATGTACTATTAGCATTTTCATCTTCTGCTGTGTAGGTTTGAGGGAACACAACAGAACTTTCCTTTTGCAGCACAGAAAAAAGCAGAGAGGAGCAAAGGATCCGTAGGCTCCATAGGGATACGATGGAGAGGATCCCAGCTGGTGTAGTCTGCCTTAATTTCTCACTTGTATCCACATGGCTCTGGCTCTCCTGGGTTTGTGCTATCTTCCAAAAAAGTCTTTTCAAGTGTCTTTAAAAATTCTAGGCCAGGCACTAATTCATGTGTATCCAGTTTGCATTTCTATGTTCAATGTAAGTGTATTTCATGTGTCTCATTACATGAAGCATCTTGACCAGCACAAGCTTGGGGTATGAGTCTGTGCTTGAGCTGAAAACAGTAAGCTGGAAAGAAAGGTAGGGGGATTCATGATGCAGTTCAACAGATGAGAAAGAAAACGTTAAATTCCTGTTGATGTGTGGAGACTTGTGATTTACATTCCTGCTCTTTTTAATTTGGGAATTCTCCCCATGCAATGTGACTTAAAGCTTGTGTGTGAGTTAGAAATAGAACCTTCACTGGTTTTTGACTTTCTGATGTTTGTCAGAAATACAAATAGTGGTGGATTAATCTTTCCCTGATATTGATTATAAAGTTAATTAGTGAAACATTTAATGGAAGGAAGTTGAAATTCATGCCGGCAATTATTTTCACAACGGCTTGTCCCATTTTGTTGTTATACGGAAATAGCCATGTCTTGTCTGACACCTCTCCTACTTCCATTGCCTTAAAGATAAAAAAAATGAGATACTTCCCCTTTGGATATACTGTGTTTATTAAAAGAAGAGAACGGCACCTGCACACTCTCTCTTTCTAACTTGGGTGTCAAATCCCTCTCCCATCATCAACCATCACAGGGATAAGGTTTTATTAATTTTATTTATTGCCTCAAGTGTTCAGTGTCTCAGAAGGAAATGTTTTATTGCTCTCCAAAGATCCATTGTAAGACTGTGATTTTTTGATAAAGCTGACAGCATTAAAATCCCTGAGCTTTTGCCACTGACACCATTTATACAAATCTGAACTTTCAAACCTTTTCTTCTTTTACTGTTCAGCTACTAAGTTATTTGTTTCCATAGTCACATATATATGACTTCATTGCAGTTCACAATTACATTTCCTAGAGGTTAGCTCATTGATATATTGCACTGGTCTGTGCATTAACTGCTTGGATGAACTTAGTTTTCATAGTCTGTTGGTCTGTTGGTGACTCAAAATTTGCTGCAGTCATAAGATTAAATGTGGGAAACATCTGTTTTAAGTAGTCTAATGAAAATCTGAACATCTGGAAAATATTGGTAAAGAAGCTAATTAAGTTTGTCAACTTACAAATTGTTCTAGCAGGAAGTATTTAGGAGCAGCAGATAATTGAGATTTCATTGCTGTGGCCCCTTGTCCTTGTCTTTTGTTTATTTTAGTATAACTGGAAGGACTATTTTACTTAGCTTCTTCCAAATCCACCCTCTGGACACAAACTGAGAGATAGTTATCAGGTGCTGTGTGGCAACAGGCTGAGCTTAGAGTAGGAGAAATGAACACTGAAGACACACTTTCTTGCCAATGCCTCATCTTTTAACCATTTTGAAGCTGTTAAATATATATTCAGGGGTTGAATATATATTCAGCTTCCAAACACACTGATGACACTTTCTTATCCTCTCAGCTAATGACTTTGCTGCTGTTGCTCAGGTCTTTGACAGTCTGCACATGGGTAGGGCAGTATGATGTCTTTTCAGGGGAAAGCTATTGAGAGGCTCCACCTAACACTGAACTTGACAGAGAGGCATCTGTGGAATTACCAAAAATATCTGCATTGGCTTCTATCTGCAAAGTATTGTCTTGCTCAAAATATCTAAGATTGGACAAAGCGTATATTTTACACAAAAAATACTCCCCTCTTTGTGTCAGAGAGAGATTTTCATCAACCGTAATGGGTTGAGACCTCAAGAATCATCACAGATCTCGGTAGTTTTTGCTCTAAGGGCAAGAGGCAGCTCTGCCTTTGTTTCACAGACATTAAGTCATAGAAAAGGAGTATATTTTAAAAAGTCAAACCCAAACCTTAATGCCCCTCTTTCAGCTTAGGAGAAGAGACACACAACACAATTATATGCAGTTTTATTCCTCTATGGACTACTGGAAGATGCTCAGATACAATGGTGACCGTCACAGCATTAAAAACTACATGCATATTAATTTTTAAGTCTGCCTGTTATTTTTCCCCCATTTCCTGTCTCATTTTTGCATTTTTTTGGAAGGTAGTGATTTGCTCTACTTAAGTGTGACCACATCTTACCTGGCTTAGGCCTTTGGTGAAAATAAAGCTTTTGTCACCATGAGTAATACCTTTAGATGTAAAGAAATTAAACATTAAGGGCTTTGCAGTGTTACTCACACAAAAAAGAAGATATTAACCAATAGACTTCTTTGAAAACACCTTTCTGCAGCTAAATCTTTAATGACAAAGGGTTTCTTTGGAGTTTCTTGGTGAATTATCCACAGTATATCTGAGCCTTCTGGCTCTAAAGAAAGCAAGCAAAATTTTACATCAAATAAAAGCAATTCCCCAAGCAAAGTCTGCCTATCCTTCCCACCAAAAAAGAAAACACATGAATAAATTAAGGTACAAATGAATGTAAATGTCAAGTAAATAGTTCAAATACACGGTGGAAAAGAAGTACTGTCTCCAGCAGTAAACACCCTAGTGACCAGATTTGACAGCAACTAATTGAGCAGTAATTGTTTTTAATGTCTCTTGTCTTTACAGTCCACAGCAATCCTGGCTGAGTAGAGCTTTGGAAGCAGTGATAATTTTTAGGTTCCTTGAATGGATTTTAACTTCTTTTTTTTTTTTCCCCATATATTGAGAATTGTGAGCATGCTTTAAAAAAAAATCAAAAAATTAAATCTTTCACTAGTAAGAATTTCTCCTTACCTGGAGATACCTTCAAATGAATAGCGCTAGTGCATGATTTGTGTGGACAGGCATTGACTGCTTCTGTTTCTGGGTTTCCTGTCAGTGCTCTGGAGTGGTGTTGGTTCTGCTTTATTATTAAAAATGTTGACCCAATGAAAGGAATTAATAAGAAAAGCATAATGTGCTTTGAGGACTGTACCACTGACCATAAGGATGAGTGGGCCCTGAGAGAACTGGTCTGTGCTTTATCTTGTGCCTCTGTACAATTTTTCCTCCAGTGATGGTATTGCTGAAGACTCTGCTGGGCAGCCTGTTTGTACAAAATCAGGAGAAATAATCTTTTTGCCTTCCAAATTCTTGTCAGGATTGGTTAAATGTTAGCTAAGAGCTTCAAAGGTTTCTAGGAGGCAGACACATATGAACATATGTGGAAGTTCATACATGCAGAGAGTGACTGCATTAGCTTCACTTCCATGTGAAAACAGTTTGAAAAGGACAACAGTGTGAATAATTTCCAGATTCTGAGACATTAGAGCTAGGATACTGTGTGGCTTATAGTAATGACAGAGCTAGCTGCTGAGAGGAGATTGCGACCTGCCACTCCTCAAAGGCTAAAGGTATTTGAGGAGATTTCGTTTATTGTTAATCTTTAGGTGTGCACAGGCATAATTTCCTTTTTTTCTATGCCAGCTGGGACTCTGGAATCCTCTGGTGCAGACTAACCCAGCTTTTCTGACCTCGAATCCTTTATGTGCTAAGTGGCTAATGAAGAATGCGTTTGAAATTATACGTAAAAACAGTGCAAGAATCTAAGGAGAAGGCCCAGAACTGGAATCTGGTTTTAACTGGACTTGCTGTTCTGTGCTGGCAGCACTTTAAGAATGCTATCCAGCTTCTTAAGTGCCATAATTGCACCTGTAAATCGCTTCCAAGTGACCTAGTCCACATCTGCAAATAACTGTGGAATTGAAAAGAACAGGCAGTGTTTTCAAATCCCCCCCGGATCATTTTCACTTCTTAAAGAAAAAAAAACCAGGATTGTTCTGAGGCTTAATGCCCGAATGTAAAAGTAAAATTCAAAGGGAGACTAGATGCTCACTTGCTTTAAAGTCTGGGTCCTCATTACATCTTCTGAATAACAGGAAAGAACAAAATACAGAAAAGTATCTGCTCTTGTCTTTCAAACACTCCATTTCTGAATTTGGGGGTCAATTAAACGAATGTAGGTTACATTTCTGAAAGCTTCGCACCTGTGTCTAGAAGTTACATTTAACATGAGATTCGAGATTTTATTCATTTTCCACGTATATCATCGTGGCTCCTATGAGTCACATGTGATGTAATAGGTACATTTTTTCTGGCTAGGCTATTACTTGAAATTACTTTCTGTTTCTTTTGTTTTACTTCCTTTGTTACATGTGGATATTATCCGCTTGATAGGAATAGGAGAAATTGTTTTGGCTTACTCCTGGCCTGTGACTCCTAATTATCCAATATTTGCACTTTTCCATCTGTTGGTTTTTGGGTTTGATTGTTTTTTTTTTCCCTTTCAGTATTTTGGATGAGGAAGAACATTTCTATAAAAATCTGTTCTTTCCCTGGAGCAAAATGGCTCAGATACACTTCTGGCTGCAGATCTGACAAGGGGAGAGGTTTTGAATCATCAGCAACTTTTATAAAGCTGATATTTCCCTCTGCAGTAGGGAAATACTTTACACAAGGACTCAGGTGCCCAGGCAGTGTTATAGCTTATTCCCAGTAATGACAGCATTTCTAAATGTTGCACTTTATCTGGAAGGAGACAACTAAAGTGATTGCTGATTTACTGTGCAAATATGGTCTAAGACAATCAGCCTGTGGGGTAGATTGGAAATACCAGCAGCTATCACTTGCCTTTTTTTCTGCCCTTAGTGCTTGCCCATGTCAGCTGCTACCAACAGAGTGACAATGTAGTGACTGTGTGTGCCATTGTGGTGAGCAGCTGGGGATCCCAAGCAAATCTGAATCCTGGATGGCTCCAGTGCATCTAAAGCCATGTCTGGTGAGATCCTGTGTGCTGCACTGGCAGAACTTCCAGGAGACCTCTTGGTGCTTTCTGTGCTACTCGTGCCCGTGTAACTAGAACACAGGAAAAATAGTCTCCATTTCCCAGCTTCCAGATGGTTGCACTCCTTAGAAAACTGCTTGCAACTGTATTCATCTTGCTTCTTCCCCTCTGTGAGGAATTGGTGCTTGAACTCTGTAAGTCTGATATGGTATGTGCTGAAATCACTGCAAACCTTTTCATCTGTTCAAGCTGGCTTTGGTTCAGGATCCGTTCCCCATTAGAAGAGCCTTATTGACTGCCACTGGTGCTCGGAGCTCCTCAAAGACAATTGTGTGTTCTAAAATGTCAATTGTAAGCCTTTGCATAAAAAAATGTTTTCTGAAGAAGTGTTTCCCTTTCAAGATATCACAGATTTTTGTAATAATACCTCAAAACAGGTATTTCCTCTGCCAAGCAGCTCCCTGGGAAGTTGGATGCTCTGACTGCTGAGCACTACTGATTCAGAGCAGGAGCAATAAGGGTAATGGGATCCATGAAGGTTCTTTCCAAAAGGTTATTTGGTTTCTAATGATGTGCCAGCTTGGAAAGTTTCTAGTTTTTGGACTCCAGGTAGTTCTTCTCACTACCAGAATACCTCTTCCCCCTACAACCATCCACCTCTAACTCCCTGCCAAGTAGTAGTATTTGGACTAATATTAGTTTTTTCCTTGCTAAGTTTAACGCAAATGGCACAAGAACTTGCCAGCCAGTTGGTCTGGAATTTAATGTGACATTTTTTTCCTCTTGGGACTAGGCAGGCATCAAATTGCAGCAATGTGAATCTCTATTTCACCATCTGAAGAAGGAATTATCTAGGACAAATGTTTCTCTTTGCTCAATGGCATCTGAAATCCCTATAAAATCAAAATGCAGACAGGAGCTAGAAATAAACATTTATATACCTTTCCAGTCCCACTGGACTTCAATCTACCACAAACACTTACTACGGCTATTAAAAAATATTGTGTATTATCAGTTGATCCTCATGGAAGTTGTATCTGCCCCTTTGATTTGAATTTCAATGGCATTATTTTGTGTGTGATGAACTACAAAGAGAATAAAAGGGTTTTGTTATGCCTTTTCATCAACTGATCTAATGCAAGAGGAAAATTACTGGTAATTATTTTTATAGCAATTATGCTGGCCCAAACACCGTAAGTGCAAGCACATTCCTTGTTATTTATTACAGAAAGATCTCAAACCACAAACTGTTTAGAATGCACAGCATTTTAATTAATGAACTTTGATGAAAATTATTTTAATGCAGCTTTGTTTTCCTTATTAAATGACAAGAAACATTAATTACAACAGATCTGGTAGTGCTTTAATGTAGTCAAGTTGCTGACTGTATTTCAGTAGTTAACTTTCTTCCTTTGGATATGACCAGCATGGCTGCTCTACAGGTGTTTTCTCAACCAATTACAAATATGTGAAGCCTGAACTGTTATCAGATTTTATGCCTGAACATGAAAAAGAGTATTTTTTTCTTAGCTGAATTTATCTCAAGCCGCAGGGAGATGGTTGTCTTTTTGTAAATGCTGGGCTGGTGTATGTTGAGGTATTGTAAATCTAATAAAGTTTTGAGATGAGAGATATCTCTTATTTTCTAAGGATGACACTATGGGACTTATTCTGTTGCTTTGGATCATCACAGTTTATGAATAATGTTACGTGTCCATGCTGTGGTATGAGACTTTACTACCTGCCTTTCTGATAATGCAGATCCTGGCTTATGACTGCCTAGCTGGATGAGCATTAAAAACTCACTCACCACAATATATATTGGAATGGCTGAAAAATAGCAGCTTTAACGTAGGAACCTATTGTCCAGTAGATTATTTTCCCTGAAATATTTCTGCTCTGGGGTTTGTTTCTGCTGTTTTTCCTTCAGTGCTCCCCCAAAACCAGATTTGCTGCAGAAAAGGAAAATGGTAATGAAACTTCAGTTGGTGTTGCCATTTGGAAGTGCTGCTGTGCTGCCTGACAAGAGCTGTCATTCATCTGCTGGACATTCACACTCTTTTGCTCCATGGATGGAAGGTACTGAGTGTCATGGACTGCTTGCTCCATCCAGAGTGCCTGGAGTTTAAAAACAGTAGCACAGCAGCCTGGTGGAACAGAGGTGCCTTCTTATTGGCGGAAAACATTGGCTTTGAATTTTTTCCCTCCTAATATTTTTCCATATAGGTTTCTTATTTTTCCTTCAAGTTACTTGCAATAGACATTTCTCTGTGTGTGCACATGCATACACATGTGCTTTCCTGCCTTTGGTGCCAATGCCACCAATGGACTCCATAGCAAGTACACAGAAGGCAGAGCATTGTGAAATCTTTCACTTCTGGCTCTTGCCAAAGTAGTTTCTTTCCCTGAAGAAAATTAGCCATACTGAATGTAGTTTACTTTTAAATATATCAATGCAGAGTGGGAGAGAGGTGCATCCAGTCTTATGAAACAGCCTTTGAAGATGAATTCACTATTCACTAATATGTGTTAATTTTTGAAAGCTATAGCTCTAGATGAGTGATAAGTATCTGCATTAAATTTTGGATGTTGATACTTATAAAATAAACATTTGTCTTCTGGTTCTAGCATTTATACAGTCCTCTGATGGACAAACCCACAATTTCTGCAGTATCTGAAAAAGAGTGGACTCTTTCCAGAGTATCTTTTGAATACTACATTTCCAAATGGAGAAGAGGTATAATGTTATCTTCCATATTGATTTCAATTTTTGGTGAAACTATAAGAAATGCCTTATGACCCCTGAATGGCTGTAACAACCTGTGTGATTCCCTAGGCGTGTTTTTGGAATAATTCTGTTTCTAACTGGTGATGTTTGTCTTCTTTAGGATGTATCATTCTGCTCCACTGCAGGGTAATACCTTCACAAATAAATTGATTTCTGAGTATTCTACTTGATGATGGGTTAAAAACCTAAACAAACAAACCAGTATTCATTCTGTTATTATGGATTTATCCTGAAACTGTTTTTATTTTTGACTTGTACCTTTTAGACCAACAAATGAATGTCATTAGCAGCCCTACCTGGTATTTTACAGTCTTCCCCATGCACAGCTTCCCCTGACACATCTCTTTAACTGAGTATGTTTCCTGAGTAGGTACCAGTGACTTTTCCAGGTTTGTTGGGGTTTTTTTGATGTGGCCCAAGAGAGAATAGGATGAGACAATCATATTTAAACCTGTGTCTGAAACAAAGGCTTTGAACAAAAGTGAAAGACTCATTCGACTTACTTCATCACCAAGCTCATACAAATTAAACTTACACATTACTCACAGTATGACTTGCAATTATGTTGATTAATCATATGTAACTGAGAAAATGGAAACTCATTTATAACAGGCATTATTAATCTGTTGTGTCACTTTTGTTTTCTTAAAGCCCTACTCCAGGGACAATTCCACTCCCAATGAGCTGGTTAATTTTATTTCTCTTCCATCTTATTTATAATTAATTTTCAAAATGTTGTTTACATGAAACAATTAATTTAACTCAGTTCTTTAAAGAAAAGGAATATGTAAACTCATTTAGAAGTATATTATATTAATACTGATACTGGAAATAGAAATGTTTTCCAAAGTAATATAAATATGAGAATGTAAGTTGACCTTTGGTTTGTTATATAGCAGAAAGTAATATGTACATTTAATTTTGAAAAGTGTATTGACCTTTGAACCATTGTCTAAAGAAAACTTGAGCTAATAATGGAAAGAATGATATGAGAAACTACTCAGCTAGTAAAGAGGTTTGTTTTATTATGAACTGGCATCAGAGTACTCTGAATCTTAGGAAACGGGGAAGTCATGTATACTGACCCCCAGAAGATGCTTACAGTATCACTTTGGCTGCAGATTTTGTGTGTCAAAGAGGTTGTGTTTTCTGACAAAAAAAGCCCCAGAAGTCTTATCTGCAGGATTGTTTCACAGGTAGCTTTCAATGGTAGTGCCATGATTTAAAATGAATGTGACTGGTTCTGTATCACAGTCTAAAAACAATTGACACTGCGCCTTCAGAGAGGAAGCCATCTAGCCGCTTTAATACTGACATGTATTCAGCTAGACCCAGTTCTGATGGGTGCTTTCTTAGAGACTTGCTTATGGTTTCCAGCCATTCTTTTTTTGCTCTTTCTCTTCTGCCTCCTCAGTTCAAAGGCCTTTGCAAGCGCTGAGCCCATGCCCTTTTCCAAGGCATTAATCCACACCAACTCACAGGTATGAATCCTACTCTTTCAAGATAGTCTGGCTCCCCCAGAACTCACCTAGCATTTTGGTGGGAGCAAGCCTTTGGAGAAGGAATTACTGGCTGCTATTTTCTAGCTGTTTTTCAGTTCATACTGGAATGCTGGAGTTAGTGATGGGACCATTGTGTTTAGCAGAAGTTAAATCTGGGCACCACTTCAGCAGGCAAAAATATCCATAAAAAACAGTGGTATATTGAGTTGTTTTGTTTCAAATTCATCTAAGGCAGTCACAGACAGTGACTCTATGTAACTTTTAATTAGTATATACCTACATGATTTTAATAAGCTATTTACAAATGGATTGCTCTGTCACATGGCATTATTTTTTTAAGCTTATGTTGCTGAAGAGGTCAAATGTGAACAGCTCATTCTAAGATTGAAATAAAATATGCCAAAAGTAATGCCTTATGAGATGATTAGCAATTCCCTATTCAACCTTGCTGAGAGATTGTTGTTACATCCCTTTGTTAATGTGCAAGTTGTCTTTCGCAACCAAGTGAGGCAGCCTTTTGTAATTTAGATAATAAAGAGAATTGGTGTTGTTTAATAAAAGAATGATAATTTATTGACACTTGGATCACATAATGCCCTGAGTGTAATGAAACCGAACAAACTCATTTCATTCCTCCCTGTGTACTCCATACTAATTAAAAGCAACAATCAATATGGGTGTAGCATTGTCAACAAAGGCATTAAACCAAAAGGCTGATGACAGTTTTCAAGGGTGAGGCAGACGGGTGGGAGGTTAAAAAGAAACCCAGAAGTGCACAGAAGGCAGAAGCTGGAACTTTTGCTAGAGAGATTTTTGGATTTTCAGTTGAGTTTTATGGCTTTTCTTCTTTGTATTTCATATTTTGGTCAGATGACTGATTTGGTAAAGTTTGGTGATGCTTTTTATGCCTCTGATTTGAAAAGAAACTTCTTAAATCAAGACACTAAGACTTGCTAGTTGGGTACATGAGAAGGAAGTTTCCTGAAGGCATCCAATTTGCACAAACCCTCATGTCACAGTTGCTTTCTCTGGAGTTAGTGAAAAAATTCCCATTGCTGCTGGTGGGATCAGGATCTTGCTGTAGAAGCCCCCCTATAAACTTGCACAAGGCTTCTTGCGAGCTCAAGGTGGCCTGACTAGCAGTGTTCCCTAACCATTGTCCCAGGAGCTTGCTCAGGAATTCCAGCGGTTAGCTTGCTTTCCTTCTCTTTCTGTTAGAATAAAAAATACTCATTTTATCTGCTCCACAGATCACAGTAAAAATGATGGACACAGTGAAGATCTTTATAAAGAGCAGGGAGAGGGTTTGTGTGAACACTTTGGAAAGCTGTTATGTGAGTATTCTTCAGAACATTATTTACCAATATTATATACACACACATATATATATCCCTTGTACCCCTCAAAAGCATGCAGATTACTTAATGAAATACAGAAGCTGCTGTGTAACACAAGCAAGCAACTGTATTTCAGATATTGCCAAAACTAAACTGCTAAATGATTTCTCAACTCTCATCCATTTAGTTACCCTTTGGTAGCCAAGTGGATCTTGCACTTTACTCACTGAAATTTGGTTTGTAAGATCATTGAGGCTTTTTTAGATGAGGATGAAACAAATTCTGACAAGAGGGGACTCCTCAAGATTGTTGCTATAGTCATCAGCCTCTGGAGAGACAAAACCAGAGTGATTTCAGCTCCAGCTTCTGATTCATTAACTAATGGGCAATGTTGGGGTGTCTCCTTGGATGGTGTATTGTTCAGTGGAGACCATAATGTGCCAGTTCTAGTTTTATGTCTCTGGGGGTCCTGTGGGCATAAATGTGTGCAAAAATCTGAGGCATATAAGCAGGAAAAGCAGGATAGAAAACACATGTCTGCATGGCTCTTTGGGAAGACATCCCTGTGGCTTTTATGAAGTTACATCACGGAAAACAGATCCTGCCTTACCAGTTTTTGAAAGTAGATGAAATTACCATATATCCTCCTAAGACTCAAGGCTCAAAATAACACTGTGCTGAGGGAAGCCTTCAGGGAAGCCTGTGGAGACAAAGAGCAGAAGAAGGGGAAAACAGAGAGCAGATGGTTTTCTCAGGGAAATGATCAAAAGGCTGATAGCAGCCTGTTTCCAAATACAGGGGCTGCGCAGCTGGACCAAAACATCTGGTCAGTTTGCAGTGGATGAAAAATTAGTCACTTTTTAGCAAAGGCAGTGGATTCATAAATGTGTTCTTCAGGGACTGTGTAGTTCATTAGCATGTTTGCAGAACTGAGTTGCACAATCTACAATTTTGAATAAAAGGCTGTTGGGACAATTTTGTTTCTGCTTATAAATTACAAGCTGGAGCCTCAGATGGAGTAAACATGTATGTGTCTATTAAGGTCAATGCAATTAGATTAGATCAGGGATGCAGCTGAGAACCCAACTTACTTTTATTTAGCCTTTTTCTTCCCTTCGCACTGAAGTGATCGACATGAGCGTCTTCAGGTTGAGTCTTGACATGCGATGTCCCTTCCTCTTCCAGGTAAAAATTTTACACCCTCTTACATCATGGAGGAAAAGCAGGTGCTGAATATGACCCTGAATCAGTGGGATCCTTGGTGCATTAATAGTAAGTGTAATCACAGGACTGACCTGAGACAGGAAAAGTGGCATTAATGGTCACATGATTTGCAATCAGAGGAGTAATTGCTCATGTTTCATTTATAAATTGCCCTACCTAATGCAATAAATGCTATTCCACTTATGGACAGAAAGAAGGAAATTGGTAAATTGTTTTTAAAGAAGCTGACCTCTGACACATGCATTTCACTTGCAGCAAAATGTTTGCTTGGAAAATAAATCCTATGGTTCAGTGGCATCCAAACAAACTGTTATTTCCTTTTGTTGTGTATTGATTTAAAGGCAGGTTACAGGTAAAGGGATTTTAGTTGACTAGACAAGAGTTGTGATCGATTTGTTCAGAGAAGTCATATTTTCTTTAAATGAGGCATGGAAAAGAGAAACTGAGGACTGTGTGATCTTTGTTTCCAGGGAACATTATTTCTCAAAAATTCATTGGCACTGCAAACTAAATCCCTACCAAAGGTGAGACCTCTATGAAATTTGTTTCTCATGAGAGTTCTCATGAATCTTGAGAGATTTTAATACTAGAACCGACCTTCATAAATACAATTTTCTTCTGTAATACAAGTTTTTTTATACATGAAAATGTGATAGAAAACAGCTTTTAAAAAGAAATTTATTTCTCATATAGTTACTGTGCGCATTATAAATTCCATGAGTGTGGTGTGAAAAGGAAATGAGGCTGAGCAGTATAATTTTGAAGCCGTATCTCCAGTCCTGCTGTTCATTACAGGCATTTTGTAGTTGCATTTAAAATGTATTTTTCCACATCTGAGAATATTTCAGATAGTTTTGGTTGCCAATGAACTATGCAGAGAGTTAAATTCATTGCTTATGTTAAGGGACTATATGCATGCTAGTCAAGTCTAAGAACCAAGTAATTATTTAAGTGACGTTGCAAAGTGGTATTATACCTTCTTATGTAGAGATAAAAAATTGCTCTGGAATATGAATCTACTGGAGATTTTGTGTGTGTGTGCTACATTTTCTAGTTCTGAAGGATTTCACTGGTCATAAAACACCTCAATAACTTCACACTACTTAACACAAGAGTGATTTCTTCCTGTCGTTTGGATGGTGAGTTAGGCTTTACAATTGGCTTTATCCCTGTTTAGCAATCACTGGCCCATTTCCAAGCTGTGTGATAGCACTGAGGCTTGTCTGCTGCTCCATCTTCTCAAATACTCCTGGGTACTTTTCTGGGATGTCATTGTCAGGTTCACTTGAATGAGCTCTGCAGTCTGCAGAGGGGATAATGGAAGGAGTAAGGACGATCTTGGAGAGGAAAGAAGAGAAGTAGTGTACTTATTTTTCATGCAAAAATCCTGTGCATTTGTGAATTATTCATACCACAAATAATCACTGGCAATGATTAGTGCTTTTTTACAAGAGGGCTTGAGTTCACTCTTCTCTACAGCTACCTTGATTGTGTTTCTATTATATGTTAAAGGCAAATTGGCAAATCAGTCTTTACTCTTCAGATAAATTTACCTCAACCTGAAGATTTCAAACAAACACAAATTCCATCTGTTTGACAAGAACTTCAGGGAGCCTTATCTCACTTCAACAAATCACCCCCTTCCTGACATCAGGTCTGTACAAAGTGATCATTAAGTTCTGTTAAAAATTAAGCTGCTCTAGCATCCTTTTGTGAATGTGACCATGAATAGTCAGGCAAGGTGCACAAGGTTGTTGCTTGTTTGCTTAGTTCAACTGATTTAAGCATTGCTTCAGAAAGGTAATTATTGTATGAAAGTATAGGGATGTCATCTGAGGGCTAAACAATGTTATTTTTACATATATAAAATAAGAACAAAACAAACAAACAAACAAAACCCAAAACCAAACCAACCAAACAAAAAAGGCCTTTTTACACTAGAAACACCTTGTCTAAACTGTCAAAATTCTTTTAAGGAGAAAGTACTTTTTCCCTCATGAATGGCTTAAAATTGCTTCAGCCTACAAGATTAACATCGTTTAATATCGTTTATTATGTTCCTGTTTAATGTACACAAAACCTTTAAAACATTGTAAAATCCTTTACAAAAAACACAGATCATCCAGCTTACAGATGAAATGGTAGAAAAGTATTTCAAACAGACCACAGCTCAACATGAGGCTGATCTCTTGTCCTTTATTTAATACCAGTGTCATTCCGTTGACCTCTGTAGGGTTATTCCAGAGTTAATCCAAAGCAAATGAAATTACAACTGGGCCCACTGTTTTTATACTGATTTTAAATGAAAGGGCACTTGTTCTCAATGTATCAAGGTCTGTTCCAAATATTTAACTTCTGCTTCATCACTTTTGATTTCAGTGGCTTTATTCATATTAAATTGGAGCTTACTGGGTTGTTTGAAAACGTTGTCAAATGCATCCCCACCAACTTGATCTGGAAATACAGAGCCAAATCTCAGTCTCTTGACATAAGTCAAGGTTTGGCTACCTGTGCTTTTCTTACATCATCTCTCCCTATTCTTTGATTAAAATAATACTGTTTGATTACTTTCAGTGACATACACACGCTACACCCAATAGGAATGCCCAATAAGGAAACCTATACATTTTCATCCATTAAAACAAGAAGTTTAAATATTACCTTTAAGAGCCTTATCTTTAACAAAACTCTCAGTGGTTAAAGCTCCACAAGAAGAAAATCAGGGTCTAATAGATTAAACAGTTGAACAGTTGGCAAAAGGCAGTGTTGTTTAAAAATAGCAAAGTAATTTTGTTCTCAGTAAGCCAGTAACTAGCAGTGTTGCACAAAGCCTGGTGCCTACAGGTCAGATTCCTGGCTGTTACTGGTGGTTAAATCTAAATCAGTTCTTTAGGCTCCTTGACTTTTATTCTCTGATGGTTTTGGTAGACATATATGAGATCATCAGTAGCCATACATATTTCCTAGCCAGCTGTATTACAAGAAGTCCCTATCCCACAAATATTTTAGTTTTCACTTGTCAGAAATGCTACATAATCCTAAATGAACCTGAGATTTGTGAGAGCTCAGAGACATGCTCTCATGAGTGGCTTTTCTGTTTTTCTGACCAGAGTTGTCATCTTTCTGCGCTTTTCAACCAGAGGTCAGTCAATATGCAAAAAACTCCGCATTTTTTATTTAAATGCTTTGGCACCTGCACCTAAAAATGCATCTCAGCATGCACAGAGTCTAAAGAAGAGCAAAGATGGTTTTAAAAAGGTGTTTCCACTAAAGACAGTGGCACATGTGTGAATATTCATGGATAGATAAGTTTGTTTACTAGGAAGTTTTCTCCACTTCTAGCTACCATTTGCATATCATTGACGTGGCTGACACAGGGGAGGTGGAAAGATGCAAATAGATGATTTGAGGTTATACACAGAGAAGCAGCTGGTAGTGTGAACATACCACACTGCAATATTGTTGTGGTTTAAGGGGCTTAAACCAGGACAAATATTTAAGAACCAAAAAGGACTACATATATATAAAGAGCTGTTATGCTTGAAAACTTATCTGTTTGATCTAATAAAAGCTGTCTCTCCTTGCAGATCATCTCTGTTTTACCCTTACATTTTCATGCTTTCCTCAACATAACTACTTGCATATGAACAGGATCATAAAAATATGAGCTTAACCCACATCTTAAAAATCAATTCTGTCTTTAAAGTGCTCCTCAGTGCTTCATTAAAACTTATGCCACCGCTGTAAGTTTTCATCACCTGTTAGCACCTGTGTAATCTGTGTGCAGCTGATGACAGAGCACTTAGTTTCATACTCAGGATGTAATCGGGTTTCCTTTCTCAGATATTTATTCAGTACTTTTGGAATTTAGAAAATTTCAGCAAAATTTTTCATGGAAAATTTTTAGTAATTTTATGGCCGTGTCCAAGTAGAAACTTCATGTGACCTCATGCACTGCTGCAAAACCATGTTAAGTGAGGTCTTTCCTTTACCACTATGTGAAATGCCCTCTTTTATTTTTTTTAACTTATACAGACCCTTAACAAGTGATTTATTCTCCATAGGAACAAACAAGAGTGAACCAGAACTGATTTGCTGGGCTAACCTGGTTCTACAGATGATTAAAGTTGAAATTTTAGATCTAGTTGATTCATTTTCACTGCTGAACAGATTGTACCTCATTATAGTCTATTGCAATTACTCACCATCATTTGTGTAATGCCAGTAACTCAGCGTGTCAAAGTGCTTGACAAAGCTGGGAACTGCAGGTGAAAGCTGGGAAATGAAGAGATCCAGGATCTTCCCATGTTTCCGTAGAGACACAGTGGCAGAGTCATGCAGAGAATTCTGGCAGGATTTTTGCGCTGGTTTTGAATGGGATAGAGTTAATATTTGTCAAAGTAGCTGGTGTGGGACTGTGTTTTGGATTTGTGCTGGAAACAGTGTTGATAACACAGGGGTGTTTCCTTACTGCTGAGCAGGGCTTGCCCAGAGTCAAAGCCTTTTCTGCCCCTCACACCCCCACCACCAGTGAGGAAGCTGAGGGTGCACAAGGAGTTAGAAGCAGACACAGCCAGGGCAGCTGACCCCAACTCACCCAGGGTGTATCTCATACCATAGGGCATCATGCTCGGCAGATAAAGCTGGGAGAAGAAGGAAGAGGAGGGATGTTTGGAGTGATGGCGTTTGTCTTCCAAGTCACCATGATATGTGATGGAGCCCCGCTCTCCTGGGGATGGCATCTCCTAGGGATGACCTGCAATGGGAAGTGGTGAATTAATTCCTTGTTTTGCTTTGCTTGCGTGCACAGCTTTTGCTTTACCTGTTAAACTGTCTTCATCTCAACCCATGAGTTTTCTCACTTTTATCTTTCCAAACCTCTCCCCCATCCCACTGGGGGCAGTGAGCGAATAGCTGCTTGGGGCTTAGCTGGCTGGCAGTTTAGCTGTATTTTGCCTGTCTATGAGTGTCAGTCCACGGATATAGTCCACTAATCTACTTTTCCACATAGGTCCATGAAATATTTAAATTTGATTCATTTTATGCAAGTAAAACATAACTTCTCATATAAATAGACTTTTCATTTGGTTTTCTTCCTTTGTTACCATGCAACTTCTCCAGCTTTGCTGTCTGCAATAACCTGGTGAGAGCTGGGAATTTATGTCAAACTGGAACAGAACACAAACTCTTTGTTCCTGTTTTTAGCGTCCCCAAATGTATCAAATCACAGACAGTTCAGTCTTTCTGTCATTTCTCCCTCCAGGAACTGAGTTGTGTGTCCCTCGGAAATGTCTCCCCAGAAAGATGCTTGATGCGCAGCCACCACTGCTGCTGTCTTGGGGCTCTGCTGCCACCTAGCCACCTTCCACCTCAACTCTGAGCTCATCTTTTTTTGCCGGGGAACCGTCCTGTTTCCCTGGGGGCCGAGATAGCACCTGTGAGCGTGAGAAAACACAACGTGGTCCTTTGCCACTGCCTGAAAACGGGATGACAGTGGTTATCCAGCTGTGCAGGCTTCAGTTCACAGTGAGGACTTTGTTGTGTTTGGCAGTTGCTCAAATTCTGCTTAAGGAATTGTGTCTTTTAAACACATACCTTTGAATTGATGGTCTAGCAATTTTGGTCCTTTTCACCTAAATATTGACATAAAGTTTATCAGCACTTAAAGCAAAGTCATTCAACCTAAAGACTTTCAAAAAAAGCTGCAAGTTTTTTACATCACAAACATACGAACTCCAAACACAGCAAAAACAATTTTTGAGAAGAGTGCAGGTGCAAAGCTCATTTATAGAGCTGCTTCTCCCTTCTTACAGAGCAGATCTTAAAGTTTCTAAAGTATTCCATCAGGACGGCAAAAAAAGTGTAACATGATCAGAAAAACACACCCAGTAAAACCAAACCAGAAAACAACTGACGATAGCGTATGTATGCAAATATATAATAGAAAGCAATATACATCTATGTACGATTTTTAAATGAAGTATCCCTTTTAAAGGTTAATTTAAAAGTATTCTCAGTTCTCCAGGAATCTGCTCGTTTACTGGTTTACATCTTTAGCAAAACAGATAGAGGGAAAATTAGTGGAAGAAGATGTTCTGTGCAGAACAGTGTCATAGTTTGGCTGCAATCATCTTTGAAAAACAAGCAGGATTAAAGAACACAAAATCCACCAGCAATTCATCTTTTCATCCTTCCCCTTCCCCTCCCTGCAAGTTTAGAGTGGTGGGGGTTGCATTGAGCCCTGTTTTTGGACCCCATGGGATTACTCAGTAGCTCTCTATACAACTACTGTTGAAAAGAGCCCAGAAGGGCAAAAGCTTCGGCGCTGTTACCTGGCTGATGCTGGGCCCTGCTGCCAAAGAGAGGCAGAGTGGAAAACTTGCCCTCATACTAAGAGCGCCAAGCATTCCCTAGGTCCCCTGCTGATCCCCAGCCGTGCATTTAGGTATTCTCATTTAGGAAACCCACCTGTGAGTTTAATATGGGCTTAACAAGCAATACTATCATGCTCTGCATTTCTCTTCATGCTATTGTTTTGTATTTTCTCCCTAACACTGTGTTCTTCCTATATTTTCTCTTCCATTTCTCAGCGCTCTCTCACCAAATAGCTCAAACCACCACAGCATGGCAAACTGAAATAACTAATAAAAATTAAGGCACGGTGATTCTCTGTGGTTTACTCTCCCCCGTAAAACTACCACTCATCTATTGTCACGAGTATAAAATTCCTCTATAGCAGTTGCACCTGGGGAAAGAAAATAGCTGGGTTTCCACTAGGTGGTGGCGTTGTAAAACTGACTTGGGATGAGAGAGTTCCCGGAGCAGGGAGAGACCCTGGGACGCTGCCGAAGCGGGGCTGAGGGAGGTGGTGCTGCTTTGGGAATTTGCAGGTCGTTCATCTCCCTCCCGGCGCCTGGGACGGAAGCAGCTGGGCCGGATCTGTGAGGCTCCGCCGAAATGCAGAGTTTGCTTATATTCCAAGTAAGGAAAACGGTGAATGGGAAGATAAATGGTAAAACTAATTCTGTGCATTATCTCTTTAAGGACCTAGTTTTTCAGGGGAAGAGTTAATTTACCCCACCAGGATCTGTAAACTGTTGTCCTGATCTTATAAATAATTTGAGTTTTTTTCAGGCAGTGTTACCATCTGCTTCGATTCGGGGCTTTAAGGTCTTTTTTTGCTGAGAATTATTTGCACACTGTCAGCACTTAAACACTGGGAGAAATAGATAGAAACGATTATTTAATTATTCTTTAGATGAGGTTGAAACAACAACAAAAAAAGTGCCTCATTTTTCTCAGGGTGATTAAAAGAAATTTGCATGACATTAGGTTTGCACTGAGGTTTTTGACTCATACAAATGAAAGCAAGATTTAGAATGTTTAAGCTTGAACTGCCACTCTAATTTGTGAACACAGGCTCTTGAAAAAGGAGCTCGAGGTAAGTTTATGAAGGTCTTTCACTTTCTTTCGCATTTAGGATGAAAACACAAAAACACTTTCATTTTACATAAGTTCTTCATTTTGTCAAAATATGGTTCATTCTTGCACACATTACCCAGACATTTGACAGCACAAACCCTTTTTCCACTCAATTTTCTGCCGCTGAAAGAGCACTGCATTATGTATTTCTGCATCTCCACTGTGTATAGTATCTATTTTTGTAGTTACTGCTTAGAGGACATATAAAAACAGTTATTTGTAGCAAACATGCATCCAACAGGCTATGCTACATAAATATTGACTATCGCATCCTACAGCTGAGTCTATTGCTGGTCACTTATATTTTTGAAGCAGCTTTCAAATTAACTGAAGTCCTCTCTGACAACCTCTACTGTTCAGAAGAAATTGTTGAAAAATACAGGTTAGAGCTCTCTCCATCACCCATTTTTCTTTTTATTGCATGTAAAAGCTGCTCACACAGATCTCTGCAGCTGAAGGTGGTGCAGGATCTGATTTTCTCTTGCAGTCCTGCATGATTCTTGCTTCAGTGCACAGGTTTCCTTTGGCTGACTTGAACTGGGGCTGCTGCATGCCTGCATGCAGCAGGAAGCGGGATGCCATGTACCACCTTTTTAGCCTTAAACACAGCAAGAATTTTTGTTGAGTAAATTTTTATTTGTAGTAGGGTGTTTATTGAAATATTCTACAATATATGCCTAGAAATGATTTGTTATCTCACATTCACTACAAGTATTTGCAAATATAAGCATTTTCAAGTTATTCAGGGCAGTGTTTCATTAATGAAGTGGAAGATTTAGTAGCTTCCCAACCTTTTGAGTGCATGTTGTCATTAAATGATGCCTGATCTTCTTGAAGGTGGTTTATCTCTTTTCCTCACAATTATCTGCAGCTATTAGCTATAGCAGTTCACTATAGTGGCTCGCCGTCAACAGAGAAATGTCCTAAAAGTTAGATGCTGTGATGCTATGCTAAAAAAGTCCTTTTTCTTGCTAAATATCAACATTTTGCTTTCACAATTTTTAGATGCACAAATCAGAGACTCTTATCTTTCTCTCTTGAAATATATTGGAAAAACTGCACAGGAAATTTGGGTCACAGTCTTTCTGGGAGGAAATAATTTCTTCCCTAATGTCACAGCAACAAAACCAGGCAGAACAGAAAAAACTATCCTAAGTATCCTAAGAAGCAAAGATTTATCTCATTCTCATCTTCCAAGTTCTCTGTTCTTTCTCTCTTGCTTTGGGTGAAGAAGCCACAATGTGTGAGAGTGGAGGAAGGAGTAAATACAAGTTCTGTTACAGCTTCTTACTTATCTCAGCAATTTTAAGCACAGAATGGAGATACCTAGAGAGACAGGTTTGAGCTGAAGTAGTGCTTCTAACAGTGATGTTCTTGCATAATCTCTTTACTTCTAACAACAGGATTATGTTGAAGGTGAAGTAGATCCAGGTCTGCTAAAATTGTGTTTGAGTGGAATATGTCGACGTGGAATATGTTGACATGTGGAATATCACTACCATTGTCACTAGGCATGGCCATTGCTTAGCCACCCTACTTAGCCTCATACATCTTGGTGCAACCACATATAAATGAGAAGTCCTTGATCCTGCCAGCCGCTCCACCCATCTTCTGTGTGCAACAAACAAGCTGTCTACAAACTTGTCTTCCTGTTTCTCTTCTCCAAGGTTATACCAAGTTGGCTGCAATCTGGCTCTTAAAGAACCATTCTTACAAGATCACTGAAACATTTCTCCCTCCATTTAAATCCTCCTCGGCTTTTCACTGCTTTTAAATTTACTGACTGTACTTTTTATTGGAATTGTGTCTTTCTGTAACTTTCTTTCTCTTCCCCTATTCCTCAGCCTATGTTGACCCTTTCTGTTCTGTTTAGCTACTGGTTTTGAATTAATGTTTTTTTCTCTCTAATTTCAAACCTGCCTCTCTGCGCCCTAGCCTAGATGTCAGCCTTTGTCTCAGAGATTGCCTGCTGTTAATTTCTATTTGAAAACTATACAAGTCAGAAATGAGTTGCAAATATTTTGTCGCAAGTGACAAAGTTATATGACTTGTCAGTCAGGTTCTCCAAAGTATCTTAAACCTTTTCCTACGCAAGTCAGTGAGACCAGACCTTGGTGCTTCCATTTCCTTCCAAATATGTTTTCTCTTTCTGCCCACCACATACTCCTCATTCCCAGTCCTGACATCTCTGTAACAGTCAAAATCACCCCCTCACACTAACCTATGAACAGAGGATAACCACATCCTTCATCCTTGGGTCTCTGTGTGTGGTATATTCAGGCGATCTGAAGCCTCATCAGTATCTGGGACTGATGTGAAGAGAAAAATACCTTAGGAAGGAAAAAAACAGTTGAACCGGGGTGGCCCTGCATTGCTCCTACATTCTGATGCATTGCCCTTTTAACTTTCCATTAATCTCTGGCTATTTCTCTACATCAGAGGATTTTTTAATTGCTTTCTCAAATATATATGGGAATACCATAGCAACTTCTCCTCAATGCAGCAAATCTGTTTCTTCAGTAATTATTACCCTAATTAACTCTAAGATGTTAGCAATGTTCATTCTGCTGATTAAATTTCAGTTGAATTCTGTTACTTGCCACAATTCAAGTTGGATTACAGATTGGAGAGGGTAGTTTCTAAATTAAGATCTATTTAATTGGTCTTCCCTGGACACTCCTGCACTTCTGCAGAGAAATGTATGTGCTTGTAGTTCTATTCATTAATGAGCAAACATCAGCGTTCTGCTTCATGATGCCTTACATCAAAAGTTATCCCAGTGGACTATTCCAGTGGACTTAGCAGGGGCTCTGTAGGTTGAAGACAATACTGACTGTGAAAATGACTCTAAGAATTTGATTTGCATTCATGCCTCTTTTTTTGGCCCATATTTTTTTTTTAAGGCAGCTCTTCCATCAGATGCCAGCATCATAGTTAATTTCTCTGTCTTCCTCCATGTATGATTTCTGTCCTCTCTGTTTATAATATGCATGTGATAGGATGTGGTGTATGCTTCCTATATTCTTTGCAGGAGGTACAATCCTTATTTTTCTGTTTGATCTATGTTTGTGCAAGCTGAGAGAACTGCACTAAGTATGATGATTAATATAGGATGGAGGGAATAATTCATCTAAGTTTTTTTGTTATCTGACATCCATTGGACATGACCAAATATTTGGACAAGAAAACATTTTGGGAATTTTAGTTAGCACAGAAACAGATCTCATGGATGAGCCAAAACCTTCAAGTATTCTAATAGCGAGTATTTATATTGTTAATATTTATTAATATTAATGATAATATTAAATATTGAGTATTGAATATTTGAAGAGAATTTAAAGTGCTTTAAATAAGCCAATATAATTTCCAGCTGGTCTTGGAAGAGAAATTTTTCTCTTATACTTCTCATCCTCTATGCGCACTTCCACCTTTTCTTTTGCACTATGAAAGGGACATAAATTTAGGCTTTTTATTAGGAACATAAATTGGCAGAACACCGATCACTTCCTTTGAAAAGGAAGAAAATTTTCCACTGCTTTAATGCTGTGAAGTAGCTCACCAAGAGATCAGCAAAGTCTTGGCATGTGTGCCAGGAAGGCTGGGACCGTACAGCCAAGGGCAGATTGCAGCAGGACATGCAAGACAGACAGCCTCTTAGGCTCAGCTGTAACATCACACTAAACCTTTGGCCCACAGAAGTGGAAAGAGAAGTACTTTATTTAGCTCTGTCAGCAGCATACTGACAGAATCTAAAAAAACTGAGGAGTGTATGAATGAAAGAGGTCATGGTACATGATTACTGTCCTGGCACCACTGAAACATAAAGAATCTTTATTTCTTCCAATTTAAAACTTGTAGGCTTCCTTTAATAATATCTGGTTTGGGGAAAGCAGAAAAGAACTGAGATGTTAGATCTTGTTTGCAGAAACATTTTATAAATATATAATTATTTGCTCAGGGTTTTTCATGGCAACATGAAGGAAACTCTGTGCATGCATCTTGAAAGGTCTATGAGAATCTAAATGAAACAGAAATCCCATGGAATTGATGAGGAATGACAGATCCTGAGCAACAACTATTGAATTCAATGAGGGACTCGTCTGTTGAAATTTCACCTCCATGCAAAAGGCCAGCACAGGTCTTATCCTTTATTTAAATCTAATGTTGCACCTGTTTAAAATGCTCACACTTGCACACTTTCTTAGCACAGGGCAGAGAATTTGGCACCTGGGGAATTGGTTGTCAGCAATCCTGCTGAATTACAATAACATGTGTGTACATAATTATTTAATTGAAAAATTTAGTAAGGCAAATCACTTTCTAAGAACAAATGCCATCTCCAGATAAGCTACAGTTGTTTCCTTCTGGCTTCAGAAAACTGTCTTCAGCTATTTTGAGCTATTAATCATTCTCACAACCCTCCACACCTTATCTAGTGTCGTGGTTTAAGTCCAGTCAGCCAAGCAGCTCACTCACTCCCCACTGTTCCTCCCCGGCCCCGCTCCCGGAGGGATGGGGAGGAGAATTGGAAGAATGTAACTCCCATGGGCTGAGATAAGAACAGTCCAGTAACTAAGGTATAACACAAACCACTGCTGCTACCACC
>WYDI02008264.1:0-14405 GCA_009867235.2 Psittacus erithacus | reverse complement strand
CAGGATCACCTCCTTCGACCTGCTGGTCATGCTGCTTTTGATGCAGCCCAGGATATGGTTGGCTTTCTGGGCTGCGAACGCAAACTGAAGCCAGCTCATGTTCATTTTCTCATTGACCAACACCCCCAAGTCCTTCTTCTCAGGGCTGCTCTAAATCTCTTCTCTGCCCAACCTGTAGCTGTGCCAGGGATTGCTCTGACCCAGGTGTAGGACTGGGTTGTGCTGAAGAGTTTGGTGTTCTTCAGCACAACTTTTGAACTAAACCAGGAAAGGGTGTACAAATTGCAAACCCAGTACCATGTGAGACAGTGTGTTCCTGTGTTCCAGGAGCTCTGCGATAGGATGTGCAAGCCAGACAAGGTAACTGACTGGAGAGCAGAAAAAATATGAGTGTGCTGGACCCAGAGCGCTGCTGCAGTTCTAGGTGAGGTAAATAGAGAAAATAAAACTAGCCCCAGGCTTTCAAAGCAATCACCAGCTTTAATTGGCTGCAGTCAGGCAGGGATTGGAGAAAGCAGGAAGATCCCTGGGATGGTACAGATATCTCTGGCTGTGGAGTTTGACTCCTTCCTCTGAGGTTGCTGTAGCTGCCAGCAACTGAAAGTGCTTTCAATAAACTGATCTTGAAGTGAAGCAGGAACATGTGTAATGGGAGGGCTCCTGTGCTCTCCCAGGCAGAGTGGGAGCATGGGTGCAGGAGATGCTATTTCCTTTTTCTGTCTTGCTAAAATTCAGAATAGCCAGAATTACTAATGTAATGAAACTATTCCTACCAGTACTATCACCTTTTTATTGTGCTTTAAAGTACAGGACATTGCCAGATGTGTATATTGTAAAAGTAAGGAAAGCACAAGCATTACAGCTGAGTAGCTTCAAATTTACATTTTTCTAAATTTTTCCATCCTCTCATTTCTTTGAATGTGTTTTTTTGTCTGTTTCCATATATGACTCATCTTCACACTAGTATCTCATTCACATTTACCTGATGTTTTCTGTTTATGGCTCACCTTTTTGTATCTCTTTCCATTCTGGTCTGTTGCTCATGAGTACGCGTATGCAAGATGCGCTTCTGAGTTCAGAACATTTAAAATCAATAGACACAGCTTGTCTCTGTGATTTCACTTCACTTTCTGACCTTGTTACCATTGTTAGAGGAGTATTCTGAAGCTTCTTAAAGTACTTAAAATGTTCATACTGAAAGACCTGTAGAAGTTTATGTCAGTTCTTTTGTATTTTCTCTCTCTCTCCATCACTTATCCTGTTCTTTCTCTTTTTGCCCACCCTTTTTTACTTTGCACATTCTGTTCTCTTTCTCATGTTCATCCTTCTAGTGCTTTTTCCTTCTTTTGTCCATCCTTTTCCTTTCCTTTGAGGAAGTGATTGCTGCTGTTCTTCCTGTCCCTGAAGGTAACTGCTGCCACTTGCTGTTTCTTCCTCTGCTTCCCTTTTTTACTGGAAGACTTTGAGTAGACTCCTGCTCTTGTGCAGACGTGTTCTTTGTTGCAGGGCTGATGTGCTTGGTTTGTTCATATTTTTCCTTCAGGGAGAAGGTTTGGGATTGCCTAAATCCTGTTGAAAATCTGTTTATTCTTACATACTGCTGAAGTTACTGCCCTAGTGGCTGGTTTTGGAGCTCTGGAGAAGGATCTGGTCTAATTGCAGGGAAAGGGAAGGCCATCTGGTGTCTGCAAATGATGGTCATACGTGATGCATGTGGGGCTGGTTCCAAATGAGAGACTTCAGCAAAGTGCTTCAGGGAACATCCAAATGCCTGAAACAGCTCCGGAAAGGTGGAACCACCTTCAGTGCACAACCAGTTGTGCCATCCCTTGCTTCTCAGTGCCTTCTGGAAGAGCTAATCTCTTGTTCCTGGCTGGAAGAAGCTGAGCATGGGTTTGGACCCTGCTTACCCAGCAGGAGCAGTTTAGATCTCTCTGCAACTCCTGATGTGTGTGGAGAGTGGTTCCAACCTCACTTTATTTAACTAAGTTTTAATTTAAGAGGAATGAAACATTGGGAGCTATTTTCAAGTGAATGATGTTTGTTCTCCTTGGGGTTTGGGGGCTGTGGGTGTGGTACCTTGTGCAGAGCATTTGGATTTCAGATCGGTCTTTTTTGATGTGTTAGCAGTTTGCTAATTCTGGTCAGTTCTTAAAAGTGTGGGTGAAGGCTTGGATCCTGCTGTGAATTGCTTCTCTCTTCCCATGCACAAAGTCCCCATCGCAGGCTTCTGGGTGCCTGTGAGCTTTGAGTCCCGCGTACTAGCTCTGCTCTTCAGCTCTGTTTCTAGGTACCAAATAATGCTTAGCTTCCACACGCTGAGTAGCCATCCCTTCTAAACATTGGAGTATATAGTACCTTTTTGTCTGTGGTTTTGATATGAGAAGGTAGTTGGGATTATGAATAGCTGGTGGTGAAAAATCATTGGGACAGTTAAAATTAAGCAGTTTGATCTGAGGTTTGAAGGGTGCTTCATTGCAGGAAATTGTGGGGGTTTTGTGGCTTGTTTTTTTTTTTTTTTAATTTTAAAATGAAAGCTGAGATAAGCACTGTCAGTGAAAAGACCTTAAAAAGGTTGCAGCCAGCAGTCGTAAAGATATGACGTGTATGGAAGCGATTGTAGATAATGTTTTACCTTGAACTATTTCATTTTATATTGTTGCAGTAAAGGTGTTTGAAAATATTTAGTAGCTGAAACCCTGTATTTCTTTTACCATCTCTACTTAAATATGTTTATGATTCCACTGGAAATCCATATATTCAAGGGCTGATAATTCTCAGCTGTAAAAATGTGTTCTGAGCAGAAACTCAGCATGGGATATCTCAACAAAAATAAAGTCACTTCAAGTATAAACTGTCTACTGACTGTAGAAAAGTTAACAGGATTGGAGAAGATATTGTGCTGTACTATAAAGAAGTTTGCTATGTAATAGAAGTGGCGTATTGTCCAGAAAAGAATGGCAATGGTCTGTATCTGACTGGAGTTAAGGTGTTGCCCAGTAACAATGGTAGCTTTGAGTTACCTTTGAGACATCAGTTTTCTTACATGAAAGTGTCACCTGTAGCGACTATACCGCAGTATTCCTAGATGAACACAGGAATGTGTACTCCATCAGCTTAACAACTATGTCCAGGATGCTTCTCCCTTTTGCTGGGCCTACAAGCAAATCTTGGAGGTTTCATTGTTATTTATTGTCATTTGCCACTATAAACTAAACACATTATTTAAATATGCTTTTTGTGCTGTCTGTTGTGAGAGACTGTGCAGGTAAAGATTTGGATGTCTTCACTCATACGGTGGTGTGGTTTAAGCCTAGCCATAACTCAGAAACACACAGCCTCTCTCTCGCTCCTCCCCTCCTGTTCCCCAGGGGATGGGGAGGAGAATAGAAAGAATGTAACTCCCATGGGTTGAAATAAGAACAGTCCAGTAACTGAGGTATAACACAAACCGCTGCTGCTACCACCAATAATAATAATGATAAAGGAAATAACAAGGGAAGAGAATACAACCGCTCACACCCACTGACTGATACCCAGCCCGACCGAGCAGTGATCTAACCTTTCCGGGTAACTGCCCCCAGTTTATATACTGGGCATGACATGCTGTGGTATGGAATACCTCTTTGGTTAGTTTGGGTCAGGTGTCCTGCCTCTGCTTCTTCCCGGCTTCCCCTCCTCCCTGGCAGAGCACGAGACTCAGAAAGTCCTTGATCAGAGTAAACATTACTGAGCAGCAACTAAAAACATCAGTGTTATCAGTGCTGTTCCCAGGCCAAAAGTCAAAACCACAGCACTGCACCAGCTGCTAGTAAGGAGAAAAAATGATTGCTACTGCTTAACCCAGAACATATGGAAGCAAAGTACTCAAAGTCATTGCAGCATATCCTGTCTCTTGTCTCTGACTGACTGGCTTTCTAAAGTGCCCATCGGCATCATATCTAGCAGTTAAATAGCACTCAAGGGTTAACTTAATTTTCTTTTGAAGCATGCCTGTAACGTAAAGGGAAAGAGTGCTCAGGAATAAAAGTATTCTTGTGGACTCTTCATCTCCTTTTTATGGAGATTTCTCTTTGTTTTGTTCACCGTTTCATGAGTGCAATTGCTTTGAGGGATGATCCCACTAAAGTTTAATGAGAAAATGTATAGCTCTGTCAACAGTAGATGAGTCCTGAGATGATTTCAGAATTATGGGAAAAATGAAATGATTATGGGGTCACAGAGCATGATCCTGTGAGGTCTTGCTGATGAATCTCTGATGTCTCTCTATCTTGGTACACCATTCAAAAGCTTAAGTGTTGTCTTATGTTATTTAAAAAGTCTGTGCAAAATTTGTGATGTTATTGAAGAATGTAGAAATTCTGGAATGTATTTTAGTTCTGCAGTAACAGTCAGGAGTTGCCATGTTGTCCCATTTGTCCACCGGGTCTGATTTTGATGAGACAGGCTTAGCTAACCCCGCACCTCACTATGCTAAAAGCGGTGGTCTCCATCTCCCCTTCTCCTTCCATTTATACTCCCTTCCATGTGCTGGCTGCTGTACTGATTTGGCCTCTGGGCAAGCAGATTCAGTTCATTAAACTGACTGGAAATTAAGTATTTTAGAAAATCGGTTGTAATTTTGCCCATTTGGTGACCTTAGTTCTCCAAAATATTGAGATGAGCGTCAGAGATGAACCTCTCATGAACAAGAGTTAGTGAGGTGAATCTAGAGTGGGGAGAGGGGAGGAAAACTGGTGGTACCACACTTTTCATAGAACTACAGAATGGTTAGATCTGGAAGGGACCTTAACACTGATCGTGTTCCAGCCCCCTGCCATGAGCAGGGATACCTTCTGCTAGACCAGGTTGCTGAAAGCCCTATCCAGCCTGGCCTTGAGCACTTCCAGGGATGGGGCAGCCACAGCTTCTCTGGGCAACCTGTGCCAGTGCCTCACCACCCTCCCAGTAAAGAATTTCTTCTAATGTCTAAGCTGAACCTCCCCTTTCTCAGTTCAAAGCCATTCCCCCTTGTTCTATCACTGCATGCCCTTGTAAAATGTCCTTCTCTAGCTTTCTTGTAGGCCTCCATTAAGTACTGGAAGGCTGCTCTAAGGTCTCCCAGTAACCTTTTCTTCTCCAGGCTGGAGAGCCCCAGTTTTCTCAGCCTGTCTTCATACAGGAGGTACTCCAGTCCTTTGATGACCTTTGTGGCCTCCTCTGGATTTATGGTGCCTTCCATCAGGAAATGTAACTGTCTTGTCCTGGTAGAGTTGCTGTTTTGCTTTATCACGGGGGGAGCTGTGGCTGGGTACACAAAGGGTTTCCTAGGTGGTACAGTGTGAAAAACAGGACTACAGTTGGAACTATTTGTACTGGTTCTGAAATATTCCTTGGAAGGACACTGCACTTCTTAACGTGCTTTGATTTTTAACTTCATAAGAACAAATTAAATATTAGATTAAGTATGAATTAAGGAATGCAAGAAGTAAAATGAATGATTAAACTGAAAGCATAGCTTTTTTTCTGAAGTACAGCTTTTAGATGCATCTCAATCTATGTCAAGAGCTAGAAATTGTTACTGCCACAGTCAAAACCTATTTTTGGAATTGTATGACAGCAGTGATTTTAATAAGGGACTTGGTGCTTGGAGACAGTGAGTAAACCTTTGCTGTGCTCTGAAGCAACTCATGCTCCTGGCTTCAGTGGGTGTCCTGAGCACCTTGCATAGTTAAGTCACATATTTGTATATGGAAAAAGAAAACACTAGGACTGTAGCATCATGAATACCTGATCTTGTAGGATTAGCTACAAATTTAGGATATTAAAAATTTGAGCTAGACCAATGTGGGGTTTTTTTTTCCTTTGCCTCAGTCTATATTTGTACAGTGTAGTCATAATTGAAAGTGTCATGAATCTGTGGGGTTTTAACTCTTATTTTCAGTGAAAGCTAATATGTAAAACTGTTCTTGCCATACTTTTCTTAATATTTGCCAGCACAATAATTAACTTAAATCACCTGTGTTTCCCGCTTCAAAATGTGTGAGGGTGAAACTGGGTTTGTATTTTTACGAGCAACAGTGTACCAGTGAATCTGGATTGTTAAGCCTTCTTAGGCAACATGTATTTATCCTCCTTCCTTCCATCCCTTCCCTGGAGAATGTGAGTTAAGTGTTAAAATGTCTCAGTCTCATGACTATATTTTAAGAAAGGATACTTTACTTTCGTGGTAGGGTTTTTTTCTTGCTGTTTGTTCCCCCCTGTCCCAAGCTGTATATTCTCTTTAGCATATGACTCAATATAATATGAAATAATATAAGGTTTTTATTTGAAATTACAGTTACACTGCAAGGATGGTTATGGAACAGAGAGCTAGACATTCAGTGTGAACTGTTGGGGTTGTTTTCTTACTATTCATGGAATACCACTGCCAGCTGCTTGGCTGCTGATTGCTTCCACAAATGCTGAGTGTCCTGGTGTGACGCAATACAGAGGAAGGTACAGTTGCTTACCCTTGGGCTTTTCCTGTGGGCACCTGATGGTGTATTCATGAAGAGCTGTGCTAGTGAGCATCTGTTGCTGAAAGTGATGGGGACTCTGGACAGTTGCTCAGAGATGCCATGTGCCTCGTGAGCTGCACCAAGGCAGAGCTCCCTTGCTCTCTTCCGGATGTTTCCCAAGTACAGATATGTCCCATGACCCAAAACCAAGCATGACCTTCATGATTTGTGGTTGAAATGCAGGCAAAATTTTCTACAGGCTGTGGACAACAGGAACCAGCCTCAAGCTGAGCTAGGGGAGGTTTAGACTGGATATTAGGAAAACTTTCTTCACAGAGAGAGGGTGTTCAGGCATTGAAACAGGCTGCCCACGGAAGTGGTGGAGTCATCATCCCTGGAACTGTTCAGAAACTGTTTAGATGAGGCCCTCAGTAACATGGTTTAGTGGTGGTCTTGGCAGTCCTGGAGTAATTGGTTGGACCTGATGATCTTATAAGTCTTTTCCAACCTAGTTGATTCTGTGATTCTGTGACTCTACAGGTGTTGCTGAAAGCCATTGTTTTAGGGCAGCATTATTAAGTATTTTGGAACTGAGATGCAACCTGGACATTGTGTTATTTTTCTAGAAGGGGGAAGTAATATCATCTGAGATTGCACCAGTTTTGAATGGAGAAGGGAACTGAACATGTCCTCTGAGTCCTCGGCACTAAGCACAGTCTAACTTAAGCGCTGAAGTATAATAATAATTGTGGATTCCATATGTAATTCTGCTGATGCAATCTGTGAAGTCCTGAGTGATTAATATCACGTACGCGACCTGGTGCTTCATTCACAGATGATGGGAAACTACAGAAATCTGTTCCTCCTTCTGTTTCATCATGTGATTCTTATTCTGCATTTGTACATAAAAATCTGAAACTTGAAGTTTCCCTTTGGAAGATACTTTATGTCTCAGATGGATTATAACATGCTTACGTAACCGTACTATGTGTGAGTAAGAGAAAAAAAATACCAACACCAACCAACTGGTGGAGTTATTATTACTTTGCTTTTCACCTCTTGAAAGTTTACAAAGTCTTTATCAGAACAGCTGAGCCAAGATACAGAAGTTCCCTGGACGTAGTCTGAAGTGTGTGCTAGTGATGGCATGTGATTTGGCACTCCAGTAACACAGGTCTTTCTGTTCAGCTGAAAGCATATTGTCACTTTTCTGGTGTGTGTGTAAGCTGTGTCTATAGCTGTTACACTAGTGGGCATAAAGTGGGAAGAATAGGAAACCTGTGACACAGGGACTGTGTTTTAAAATAGTTTGTATTATGCGAAAGCTGGAATATCCCTGAACAGTGAGAATTAACAATGCGAACTCTATTTCTGTGGTGAAGTATGCCTGAAGCGGCTGGGTTTTTCACCTCTTCAGAACGCCATGAACAAATAGGAGGTTTCAAGGTGTGTTAGCAAATACATACAAATACACAATATGTATTTTTACATACACACATGAGTGCACGCTTGTGATTATACATTTGGAAGAAAAATTGCAATCTTTTTTTAACATCTTAGCAGGAAAATAAGGTTTGAGTTTTTTTTCTGTCTGGTTGTAAGAATGCTAAAATGTGCGTGAAGCTCCCTCGTTCAGATTTTTCTCTGAATTCTGCCTTTTAAAAATATGTGTCACTGGAATGGGATCTTCCTAGACTCAAAATCCTGCATTGCCAAAGTCTTAGTGGTTGAAGAAACCTAATATGCACAGGGCAAAACTCAGAATGGTAGGCAGTTTGGTGAGATTGCTCTCACCCTTGTGTAATCAGGTGCTGAAAGTCCCCAAGGATGGAGATTCTGGGACCTTTTTAGGCATTCTGTTGCAGTGTTTATGTCCTTTTTCACAAAACCTTTTCCTTTTTGGACTTTCTTAATCAGAATTTCACTTGCTGCAGCTGTGTCCTTTGCTTCCTGTCCTGTGTGTGAACACCTCTGAGAATAGTAGGGCTCTGTTGTCTTTGCATTGTATTAGGTAGTGGCAGAGAGCAGTCAGTTGTCCCTGCAACCTTCTCTTGCCCAGACTGAACAGCCCCAGCTATCTTGTCCTGTCCACCAGCACCATGTGCTCCAGCCCTTGATGAGCTCATTGGCCTGCCCTGGACTCCCTCTGCTGTGCTTATGTCTGTCCTGTCTTGTGCTGGGAAGCCCAGCACTGGACCTAGAACTCCAGATGGCTCACCAGTGCTGAGCAGAGAGGAAGGATCACCTCCCTCAACCTGCTGGTGATGCTTTTCCTATTACAGCCTAGGATGCTGTTAGCATTCTTTGCCATGAGGGCCCATTTTCCCTGCCCATGGCGGAGGGGTTGGAGCTAGATGATCTTAAGGCCCTTTCCACCCCCGACTATTCTATGATTCTACGATTCTGGCTCATGGTCACCTTTTTGTCCACCAGGACCTCACCTCCTTCTCTGCTAAGCTGCTTTCTAGCTGTTTGGTCCCCAGCATGCATGGAGCTATTCCTCCCCAAACTGCAGGACCTGCCGTTTGCTTTCGCTGAATGCCACAATGTTCCTTGCCAAGCCTTTTCTCTGACTTGCTAAGATCCATCTGAATGACAGCGCTGCCTTTGAGAGTGCTCGCTGCTTCCCCAAACTTTGTTTCCTAAAAAACTGTTGAAGGTGTGCTCTGTTCTATCATACCATTTTTAATGAAACTATTTTACATTACTGGCACCTAGAAATTTGCTACTGGTAGGACATGGAGTAGCTGGTGAATATACTTTGAGGCCAGTGGTCCAGCTGGTTTTCCACCTACTTTTTAGTCCAGTAATTGGAGGACAAGGACAATTGATCTGGTGCACATAATAAATCATAGGGGTTTCTTCGCTTTATTCTAGATAGCGGTTTTAACCCTTTCTCATACAAACGTCACATCTATTAAATTACTTTTCTGTTTTACTTTTAGAATATAAATTAATATGAGAAATTCTGCTTTGTTATTTTTGGTCTTTTTTTATTTATTTATTTTTTTTTTTTTTTTTAATGCTGTTTCCTTGCACCTCTCCCCACCACCGTTTGCAGCCTTGGTGGCAGGGCTTCCTGTCAGCATGTGAAAGAAAACTCAGTGCTTGAGCCTGTTCACACAGGAAGGAATAGCTAAAAATGGCAACACTGGGGCACTGAGGTGTGAGCAAGCAAGCAAAAATTCCCAAATACACCTGTTTTAAAGTAAATAGGAGTGCACAGTCACAAAATAACAGTCGGTTGCTGGACTCACCTGCTACTTCCTGAGACAAATCTCATTAAAAAAATGCTGGACTTATATAGAGAAATGAACAGAGCAAAATAAGTGTAAAGCATAGTCTTCCATTTGCTGTATTTTTTAAGAGATAATGTATATAACCCTGGTTTTACACTCTAGGGTTTGATGATTTCTTACATGGTGGCAGTAAGCTAGATGGTCTTCATTATCATTAATAGTCCTCCGTTTCCATTTCTGAGAATCAGAGAAAATTCAAATGCAGTAGAGTGAGTTGCAGTAAACGTGTTCATTTCTCTTCTCTACATTCCAGTGGCATTTGAGTCTTTCTTATTTTTCCCTTCCTGCTATTTCCTTTCCATTCCTGTTAGCCTGCCCTTGTCTTTCACAAGTGTGTATTGATGTTTGTTACTGCTTTTAACAGCATTGCTTTCTTATATGACTGTAACATACAAGGGAATATAATTAAAAGTTACATAATTGGCCTGTATAGGGGAATGCTTACGGTAATGGATTTATTAATACCGTTTTCAGACAGTGCATCCCTAAGGCATAGTACAGGAGTGAAGCATTCTGCCTGACCATTACTCATTAGAATACATCTGAATGTCCAGGATCCTTATCATTAAAACTCTATTAACATTGTATGATAAAATTCTAATTAAAAAAAAGTAGTTTTCAGGATTTTATGTATGCAATAGAAAAAAAGATTGTGGTGTTATTTGTGGTGACTCTCTGGGTGTAACTAATTGGATGTAACCAAATCCCAAGAGATCAGAGGTATTGAGAAGTGTCTGCACATAGTAATAATGCCTCCTGCATGTGGTTACCTTGAGGGTGTCTACATTTCCATGTGTCCTTTTACTGTACTAAAAAGATGAATATTTTTTTTTAGTGGTGATAATAGTGTTATTTTGAGTGGATTCACTAATGTTCATTACTAACATATAGCCTATGTATAGATTTACACTTAGAGATTTACATTTCTGTCTTTATGTACCTTGAGTTGAGATGAATTGACACAAAAAAAAGAACCAAAACCCACATGTATACATGTGGGCCAAGTACTGGCATTTGTATTTCACTAGGGATCACAACCAATTAGATCATCAGCTCCAAGGACCTTTGTAATGACCTAGATGTGCCAGTATTAGAGTTCAGCAGTATCCCTAAACTTCGTCTGACTGGGGTTAGCATAGCCTTGCCTCTCTTAGGAAATAAATTTAGCCAGGGGAACACAGACTTCTTCATGAAGGAGCTGCCTTTTGCCACTCCTGGTGCTGTTTTTGAGGGGGCAGGAATCATAAAGCTTGTCTACAAATTTTAAGAAACTGGAGGAATGATTACTGTTGTTATGGGTTGTTTTTTCCATGTAAAAGAATACTGTATTATATCATACTAAGGAATGAAAATGTATTTTTCTTAACGTTGCCTCTTGTTTTTGACAGCTAAAACTTTTGGATAATAATTCGTATTGCTTTTCATCTTTAAAGTATTTTGCAGACAGTATGTGTGATAGTTGATCTGCAAAACAGCCTTAAAAGGCATCAAATTTATTGGAATTAGTCATATTTTGTGGGGGGTTTAATCCTAATTTTCCATTGAAAAAATGTTTACTTTAAAGATGTCCATAGGAACAATTGAAGTAAATATCAGAGCTCTTGGCAAACTCCCAGCCTCATGCACTGTCTGTTTCTGTTCTATTTGTGGTCCTGGTGGTAAGTTAGAGCAAATGTTTTGTCTTCGGAGTGAATCAGAATGAATCTTGATGCTACAGGCAGTTTTTCATTGCAGGTCCACTGACTCTGCTCTTGATGCTTCTCTCTAATGGCCATAATAAAGATGTAATGATTTTTGAGGTAATCACAGTGGTGTGAATTGCTAGGGAGAGACTAGGTGATCTCTTGAGGTTTCCTCCATCCTAGTTCCTACAATTTGTGTGAATTTTCCACTGATGGCTCTTTAGGTGGCAACAGAGAAAAAGCTGTGAAAGCAGGGGAGGGCCGGGTGATGAGGATCCTCAGCTGGCACACCCCTGGCAGGAGTGGAGGAAGAAAACAGATGCTCTCCTAGCTATGCTGCCTGCTCTTGATAAATTCTTTCAGTTTGGGAACAGCTCAGAAAATGCCATGATCTTGTGGGGTCTTGTCTCTAGGGTGGTCATAGTTTACGCTCAAGCTAATGTTGATCTGCTTGAAGCTTAGTACTAGTTCAATGTTAGTGCCCCTCATTTGCATGGAAGAGGTGTTTTGTCTTGGTCTAGCTTGGGAGACAGGAGGGAAGGAAAGGGGATGACTCGGGCAGGAAGCTGAGCCTCAGAGAGGCAGCTCAGCTGTGGTCTTCCGCTGAGGTCCAGGGCAAGCCTTCTCCAGCACATAGCCCCATATTGCTTCCCGAGGCCTTCAGGAGACTTTCGTGATCCCTTTTACGGAGGTTGGTGTTGCTGCATCCTCCTTCCTACCACCTTCTGCTCCAACCTTGTAACAGAACTCAACTCAAAGTCTTGTCTTTGTTGCCCTGCTCAAGAGGAGAGAGAGCATGTCATGACTGTTCAGTCTTTTATCTTAAGAATTTATTGTCCTTTTTTTTGGTGAACCAAGAAACAGTGCTTGTCTGAGAGTGTTGGGTACAAAGTATGACAAATCTCAGGCAGAAGACACAGCTGGCACTGCTGTTGCCATCGCTAGTGCATGAGTCTTCAGGAAACTCCTCAAGAGCAGCTTCTGTGGAACTTATACATCCCTGGTACAGCCTAGAGATGTTTGTCTGTTTTGAAGTAATTTGAATGTCATCTCCCTCTACTCTGCTCTCGTGAGACCCCACCTAGGTGTTACATCCAGCTCTGGAGTCCTTAGTACAGGAAAGACATGGACCTGTTGGAGAAGGTCCAGAGGAGGGCCACAGAAATGGCCATAGGAATGGAGCACCTCTTCTATGAAGAACGACTGAGAGAATTGGGGTTGTTCAGCCTGGAGAAGGGAAGGTTCCAGGGAGACCTTATTGTGGCCTTTCAGTCTTAAAATGGGCCTATAGGAAAGATGGGGAGAGGCTCTTTAGCAGGGGTCTTGTGACAGGACGAGGGGTGATGGTTTTAAACTAAAAGAAGGGAGATTCAGGCTGAATGTGAGGAAGAAATTTTTTACAATGAGAATGGTCAAATACTGGCACAGGTTGCCCAGAGAGGCGGTGGGTGCACCATCCCTGCTGACCTTCGAAGCCAGGCTGGATTTGGTTCTAGGCAACTTGATACAGTTGAAGATGACGCTGCTCATTGCAGGGAGGTTGAACTAGATGATATTTGAAGGTCCCTTCCAACCCAAACTATTCTATGATTCTGTGATATTAGCACAAATGCTCCTCTGTATTTTGATAATATGCCCCTCCTGAACTCATTCAGCGTAATGTTTCCTTGTGGGCTCTTTTCAAACTCTATTAAGAAAAGCAACACAGAAGAAAATGCAACATTACTTCATTCAGTGTGTGTTTAAAAGGGCATACTTTGTATTTGCTGACATACTGCAGGTTAAGATGTTTACATTTAAGCTTGTGGTTTCTTAGTGAATTTGCTTGTTAGAAAGCCAGACCTCGTTGCTCTTTCATTTTGAAGTGGTGCTGGCTTGTTCTAATCCTTCTCCACGTATCAAAGCGTGCTAAGCTACTGGCCCTGGTCCATGAGATTTTTCTGTACAAGAGGATGACTTACCGTATTTGATACCGTAAAGATTAGGGGTCTGTCGAGATTTCCTGACTGCTTGACTCTTGTATGTTCACATGCCCACTGTGAGCAGCGGGACGTGAAAGCAGGTCGGAGGGTGAATCACCATACCTACCTCATGTTATTGTCACTTGGTCGGTTGATAAGGGAAAGAGAGATGAGACAAGTGGTTCCTCTCTGTATGAGATGGGAAAATAATCTGACCGTAATGCGTCAGTGGGACTAAGAACAGAAGTGATGCAGCTGATCAAAATGGCCCTTAAATGCAAGAAGCCTTCCCCTGTTTGCCTTACCCAGCTGTAAGCCTTCAGTTGCTTACCAAGGCCTAATGGGCTAGAGAGGAGCAGTAATAGCCCTGGTGGTAGCAGTTGGGATTTTAACCTGTTGATACGTGTTCTCTGTGTGGGTTTGTTTTGGTTTTTTATTTTATCTTATTATAAATGCACACTTCAGGGAGTTTTATTTTCAGTGATTTTTTTTTTTTAATTATCTCTTAAATTTGGTCTGTGTAAACCAAAATTTATTTTTATTTCTATTGACATAGATTACTTTCTCCCATATATATTAAAATTGGTTTGGTTTCCTCCTGTCCCCCTAGGTGACTAACATTTGTTTTGTTTTCTAATCTCTAATTCATTGTCTTATGAAAATCAGCAAGTTATAACCTGCTTCGTATTCTAAGACTGAATTGCAGTTAATTAAAAATAGATATTTGTAATGGGCATTTTAACAAAATCTTAATAGTGATAACTCAACAGGATTCAACTCTGTAGAGGTTATCATTAGGATGGTGACACTTCCACTTCTGGGAGTATTAGTTGTTTGCAATATTCCTTATGTTTATTATAAAGACCATTGGAGATACCTCTGCTTTCAATAAAACTGTCGTAGAACATAGAATCATAGAATAGTTAGGGCTGGAAAGGACCTTAAGATCATCTAGTTCCAATCCCCCTGCCATGGGCAGGGACA